>BPLQ01007593.1:0-23766 GCA_021605075.1 Caerostris darwini
TAATTAGTTCTTTTTTCTTTATAATATCAAAACGCAAACTAAATATCACTTTGATCAAATTACAGACCGCACTTCACCAAATCTTTAAAAGAACTAAATATGTAACATTGAATTATATTGTTAAAATGTTCTGTTGTTAAAATGGATTGTTTCTTAACAATGAATTAGATTGTATTGTTATCGGTATTGTTGATATGGGAAGTAATTGTTTCAACAGATACACTATAACAAATTAAATCCCCCTATTCTTCCTGTGTTATAATAATTAATTATTATTAATTATGATTTTAATTAGGAGGTGCACACAACCCTGAGAATGGGTTCCTTTGAAGATTTATTGGGTGCTGGTCAAGGTTATGGAAAAGAAATGTAGGATTTAAAAAATATGTTTTTATGCACAAATAATTATAATATAATTTAACCCCATTTATCCATTTTTTTTTCGAAACACAAAGTCCTCATTGTTTGCAAGAGTCTTTTTGAGAGGCACGCGTAAGAAAAAAACAAACATTTCTTTTGGAAGTTGTTGTATGATAGTATATCTTTTACTACCTTTTGCGCCAACAGTTACCAAAAATCGACAAGCTAACATCACATATGTTGAACTGCAAAACCCTTACATATATCACCATCATCATCATAAGTGGTGCAACAGCCCCATGGTGGGCCAAGGCCGCCTGCCTACTGGTAGGAGATGATTTTTTTTTCCTTTTTTCGGGATAGAGTTATCAGCCCTCACTGAACAGTCATTATAGACAGGGACCTACAGTTTAATGTGAAACCAAACCACTACACCTCAGATATATGCCTAAAACTAATTCAAAACGAGTGCAGTGTTTTCCACAGTGCAATATAAGCTCATTTTCCCTCTGTAAGTCAACTAAATGATTCACTTGTTATTTATTTATTTATTATTATTATTTTAGTTTCACTTGCAATACAACTTTACTGGACAAAGACAGCCATTACAAACCTTACTCTAAAAAACAAAGAAAATAAAAAAAGTTATTTAATTTTAATTGCTGTATATTTTGATTCTGTTAAATGTATTTGATTTAAGCAACTCAAATGCTGCAAATAATGGATTTCATTTTCAGCAATTGTTTATTAAAATCACAATCTTTTTTCTAGCTCACATCTTTAAATGAAATTGAAATATTGCAACATTTTAACTTCATAAAGTAAAATAAAATCTAGAGCACTTATTCGAGAGAAAAAATACACTATATATTATTATTTCTTTTTATTTTAAATTCTGTGTAGCGCTAGTTGGAAAACGTCCAGAACGCTTTCGTTTGTGTCACCTAAAAGATTAACCCCTCCCCGTAAAAAATGTTCTTAGTAAAGCATAAATATTGGATTTCGAACTAGTTTGAACTCTAAAAGGAATGACGCGAGATGAGAATTTCATTATCTGAAAATGTGTGACGACAAAATAAAGAAACTCCTCTTCCCAATTCCCATTGAAGTCGACTTTCTAGCTGCAGTTTATTTTCTTAAACTTCAATTTTGCATGAAATTTTGTTCAGGATTATTAAAAAGTCGAATATATATATATTTTTTATTTATTTCCACAACAAATTCAATATTTCAACGGCATCATCAGATCATTCGTTCTACATTTGATGGTCGTTAGTAAAAATAAAAACGGATATATACTTCGACCGTCGAATTGTATAGAAAACTGGCAAACCGCCAAATCGAAAGGAATTAAAGCGGCGTAAAAGGAGAGAAAGGTTTTTCGGAGGGGTTTTAATTGCAATAAACCCAATAAAATAATTTAAATTTTTAATAGTTAAAATTTAATTTTTACGTAATATTTAATAAAATATCTACAACTCTACACTATTCTATTACTACGTCCAAATTGTGACCATCTATTAAAAAAAGACTCGAAAAACTCGGTTAAAGGCAACATCAAATGCTAAAAGTGTAAGACGAGGCATGTGAACATCTCGCATCAACAATATCACATCTTAAGTCAATATTTCAGTAAAATAAATGGGGGCATCATTAGTCTCTTACCTTAAGGAGAAAAAATTTTCAGTTGTTTACCTATCAGCGATCGCTACTTAAGTTGTCCAGAAGTAGTAATCATACAATACATTAAAGCCGAAAAAGTATTTAATGCGTTCACGAAGAATTGCAATTTCTAGCTTCGGATGTCCTGCAATAACCACAACTGACCAAGGGACCTTTGTTTGTTTCATCCTTCTTACTTCCAGATCTCTTACATTTAACATTGTTCTAGACAACTCATTTTTGGTTTGAAAATCAAATCACAGAAATTGATGCGACGAGGGAATTTTTTTCTGTAAGAATATATAAAAACACATGTATCCGGTTTTGAAATTAAAAAGTTATTTCACGTGATCATGGAAGGTCCAATTCGATAAATTTAATCTCTCATTGACCTCATGTGTTCGATTCAGAGATTTGCATCCATCAATGCCTTGGTTTTGCCTTCATTAGCTTCCACTGGCCTTCCAGAATGTGGTGCATCTTCAACATCCAAATTGCCTTTTCGAAATTTTGAAAACCAGGTTTGGCAGTGGCCTTTTGTAAATACATCTTCTCCATACGCATAGAATTTTTTTTTTTGTCTTGAACAGAATTTTCTCCCTTTCGATAACGAAGTAATAAAATTTGCTGAAAATGCTGCTTTCGACATTCCATATCGCATAGGGGAACAAAAAGAAACTATTGGGCAGTATCAAACAATTTTATACACCAATAAGCCTTGCTATATCAGCTATCAAAATAAGTCAGAAAAATGTGGCTTAAGTTGGAAATTTGTGAAAAAATACAATTCCATACTTTGTAGGAAAAAAAAAAGCAAAATTACTTTAAGAATAACCCAATAGTTTGCAATTCATTAAAAAATGATCAATGCACTGTTTGTCTCAGATGTTCCAAAAGTTTAAATACCCATGAATTCATCAATAATTAAAAAAAAATAACAAGTAGGTATGGTTTAATTAGTTTTCTGCAAATGGTATCCTAGTAAATGAGTCAAAGGTGATGTGTTCTCTTGTTTGCATGAATCATCGTGGCGGCACATTTTGGCACCTATCTCAATAGTGGGACTTCTTGTTGTGATCAGTCTGTTTCAATTCCTGCACAACCCTCACATAGCACGCATGCAACTTCTGCTTCTTCACAGTATATGGATATGGCCATGAAGAAAATGAAGCTGGTCGGCGGTAAGCCGAAGTCGGAGCTCTAACTTGCCCCGATAATTATTGCAATACATTATCTTGAAGGTTCGAGTATATGTTCCTTAATTCACTGCCGGTCGCGTCAGGTTGTGTTGATAGTTATTGCCTAGCCGTAGGAATTGGTTTTTTCTAGCAGGAGACTTACTTTTTATAACGAATAGGATTGAAAAGTGGTAATAAAACATCATTATGTATATCTATTAAGTAACATTTAGGCCTTTTCTGATAGATTTTCCCTCTAAACACTCGCCAGAGCGTGACAGACGTTAGAAATAAACTTATTTCCTAATTGCATCATTACGCGATGGTGCGTGTTGTGTAAAGAAAAAATAATAATTAAAATTAAGGGCAAAATACAGTACTGTTTGCGTGTATTATTATCACTAACAAATATTTAATATAAATGAATTATTATACCACCCGAAATATCATTAGCACCTTGGGGAGGAGTGAATTCTTTTTTGATGTCATAACTAATATCAGTTGAATAGTCATCCAAAATCTCGGCCAACATCAACTAATAGAGGTTTATTAAATTGCATTTTGTTTGGGGGGGGGGGGGGGCGCTGCAGGATTGTCGTCTCTATAGCTCATGGTACAAGATCTTATTAATAATTAATAAATCTATAAGCCCGAAACCACATACCTTTGTAACTAGTTTTGCACCTTTATTCCAAGCCAATACCACTACTACTACTACCAGTACACCACACCACATCACTGTGCTTAGAGCCGAGTTGCCCCTTTACAGTCTGGGAATGATGTGGGTGAGAAGAAGTCTGACTGGCCTCTGTGACGCCCTACGGTCATATGAGAACGGGACCTACGGCTTAAAATGAACCTACCTTTGAATGGACCTACCTACCTACGAAACCTTTAAACCTGACACGCCCTTGTGAACCTCACGATCTGAGGATGCAATAGAAAGCTGTTGTTATTGTCATTTCCATTTCATTATTTATGCTGTTATACAAGGAGATCATAAAGTCGCTTTACAATTTAAAAAAATTATTGCAAAGAAATATGGAAAATATTTCAAAAGAAAGCATATAAATTTATTTATTTATTATTATTTTTTCCTCATTTAATTCGATACTATATGGGTACCATTAGTTGCATGAAGGCATCAAGAGGATTTCTTGCCATAGCATACTGTCGTCAATGGGGGCAAAGCCACAGTGATCTCCTGCGGTAGATGAGTCTTGTCCTTTAACATTACTCGGGCCATCCCATTCACCAGATTTAACTCCATTTCAATTCTTCCTATGAGATTACGTGAAAGATAAAGTGTATCAAATAACTGTAAGAGACACGACTTCTAAAACAGAGGATCACTGATAACCATTGAAGAAGCGTATAGTATGCTATGGCAAGAAAACATCTTGATGTGCTGCTTGCAATTAATGGTGTCCATATAGACCTGTATCGAATAAATTAAATTGGAATTGGATGAGGCAAAAAACAAAAACTTAAATTTATACGCCTCATTTTGTAATAACTTTCCTCCATCTATCTTTTCATTTGCCTATGTAATACATCTTTGTAATTTTAAGAAAATTTTATGCCAACCTTATATATATGTATTTCAAAAGTAGATAAGATTATTGACCATTTTATACCTTAATGTAAATTTTGATTTTTTTTTCAACCACATTTTTCATATAACATGACATACTACAGAATAACATTCTATATTTCGTCCTAATTGTGAAACCTGATAAGTTTGGCTAATGGCATAGAAAAATATCTTACATCCTAATCACGTTAAACTTGAGCACTTTATTTTGCATCGTTCCATTATTCAGCACTAGATAACTCTATTTCAAAAAAAGCATCACAGTCTTCGAAATTCGAAGCGAAGACAATATCAAATAAGCCAACGTGAGCACTAGAACTAAATTTGGAGGTCTAATAGACGAAGCATTTCATTCGCTTTAGTTGGGGTTGTGTTACCTCTCACTAACTCAAGTTACAGCGAACGAGCAGACGTGTCTGATTTCTATTTCTGAAATAATGACGTCATATGAGAATAGCTTTTTGAAAAGAAAAACATTAGAGCCATATCATTCATGAAAAGATAGTATTGCAATCCATACTATTTCTTGCTTAATAATGTGCTTTAATTGGTTTCAAATGCTGGCCACTTTGATCCGAGATCATTCACCCCAAGAACAGCAGACATGTAGCAGTGACTGCAAACCAATCTCTTCATCGGCAGACATCAAATGTTCGCAATCTTCTTCTTCGAATCCAACGGAAAGGACTTTCCGGTTTAATTCCTATTTCAGGTTAAGGACAAGGGAGATTAACGGTACAATTGTCGGGTTACGAACCTAACTCTCTCAGTTTGGAAACCCAACGTACTCTGCACTAAGAATTCTCCAAGTACTCTGCACCAAGTTGCATTCTTTGATTTGTTAAATGGTGACAATATTAACAAATGTCGTACTCGTTGTCTAGTGGTAATGTGACTAGGTAGCATACAGGAGAGCCTAGGTTCGAATGCACTGGTGACGTCCGTTTCGGTCACTGCTTTCAGAAACAGGGAGACATGATAGCGATTGCGACATCGACAAGAAAGTTGCTTAGTGAGAGGAGTTTTATAGGTTTTCTCTGATGTAGCGCACAAATGCGGGACAATTATCCCTAAAAGGCCTCCCGGAAGGCAATGCCCACTCTCCCCCATCCGTTGATGAGTTGTTTTGAGATATATATATGTGGGACCGGAAGACCACCGGTGTACAACAAGAAGCCTGTAATGTTACAAATTGACCGACTGCTGATCCAGAAGTACAGTGCGCAGTTAACATACAGATTGGCACAGATTTGAATCAGGTTATCGCGGCGATACGATGGTGATTGAAAAACGATTATAAGCGTCTCGCATCGGCAGTCAGCATTGCCGAGTTGAATCTTCTAGGTTTTCTCCGATGCAAATGTATTGCAATGATCCGAAAAGTCTTCTCTGAAAGAAATGTCCCTTCCCTCTACTGCCAACATTATATAAGTGGTATATATTCGGGATATATATACGTGAAACAGGAGACCCACCGATATGCAACAGCAAAATTGATAATATACACAGCTGTATGGGAAGTGTTTTAAAATTACTATTTTCGGATATGGAAAGACTTGAATGCAATAGTGACAGATTGTCTGGTCCTAGATCACATGTGGAATAGAAATATTGCCTGAAAACCTTTCAGAAAGACTTTTTTAGAATGCCTCTTAGAGATTACTCGTAGCACACAACGTGAGATACGAAGTCAAAGAAAAAGAAAAACCAGAAAAAAAATTAGATCAATAGAAATTGAGATTGACTCATTAAAAATCAATTCATATAATTGGTATTTGGAAGATTTTAGAACATTGCTAGCAGTTATTGATAAATACAAACTATCCTTTAAAAGAATATTTTCAAAAAGGATTTTAGCTTGAGGTAAATCATTTTTCCAAAGCCTTTTAGCTTTTTTAAAATCCTTTTTGATAGGATTATTTTGATAAACGTAGATCAATATTGAATTTAGCTGCGTACGCCCAGATTGGTAGTTCAATAGGAACGGAATTTGATCATTTCTATTTAAATAGCTCTTATTTTTCATTCCAGTGCTTTGTAGTTATACCAAGCGTTAATAATCTGAGTAAAATGAAGAAATTGAAATTGTGAGTAATCATACATTAGAGAAATAATAAACTAATATTAGACACTTATTTACATCGCTCTTCTCCCCAACAACATAGAGTATCAATGTCCAAAAATCAACAAACTATCATCGCATATATTAAGGTATACAAATCTGAAATACATGTGTAAAACTAATTCTAAATGTGTTCAGATCAATAGATAAGCAATACAGCTATTCAATTAAAATAAAAATCATCTGTCTAATATACTATATTATGATACGATATATGATTTTTTTATGCATAGTTAAAATTTCTTACTACATTTTGCATTCATTTAATGTAACAAATAAATAAAATTAATATGTACTTGTAAAAAATATAAGACCCTCCTTACACAAATTTCTTGAAATAGCCAGAATGAAAGGTCTCTTTCCTCTGCAAAGAAGGTAATCAAGAAGACATCATGTCACTGTTGACAGCTGACAGTCACTAATGTTAAATTCACGTGAGGAGTATGTTTGGCAACATACTGGCAACCTTGATGCGCATTCTATTATAATATCAGTCTACGGAGGCAATAAAGGCTATCACGTTCTATTGCAAATCAGTCACCAGCATCCTCCCATCTTGTGATTTTAAAGTTTCACTAGGGAATAACAACACATTATTATTATATAAATTTAAATTTTCCTTCCTAGCTCTTACAGAATTGAGTTTAGATACAATAATATTCAACATTTAGAGTGTTGGTTCTATAGCAATAACTTACAAATTTACTAATGGATGTGACTGTTGAATGTAAATGTATTTTTCTTATTTTCTCAATTTTGTAAACGATAACTATCCTTCTAAAAAGATGTTCCAAACGATTTCATTTCATTGAAAATCGATGAATCTATGTAATCAAGACGATATCATGATCAATACCCACTTCTGTATGTCACAATGGACTATGAGAGGAAGACTTTTAAGAGTAACGCCCGGCCCCCGGGTTAACGTGGGGCATGGGATAGAACCAGATAAACTCCTACCAGATAATCTGAATAGCAATGCAAGACGGTTCTACATATCCTGTCACAATCGACACCGAGTCTCCACTTTTATGGAAGCAATGACTGCCACGGATCCACCAGCGAATTTGAATGTGAGCCCTCTTGTACACATTGCCACTGGACTACGAATTATGTATTCCCTAATGATATGCTCAGTTTTTGGAATGAAACGGGACATTCATTTTCGTGATTATGTCAGAACATCAAATTCATTTTTGAATAGAAGCAATTTCACTTGAAAATAAATATGTTATATAAGGTTTACTTATTTTATATGCTAAGTTTTCTTAGTATAGAAATAACGAATTGTCCTATTAATTAATATTTTCAATATGACAAAAAATTTTGCACTATTTTTGTACCTGAATTTGTATGAGCGACCACATGAGAGTAGGTTAGGTCCGGACATGTGTATGGTCCTGATTTAGTATTGTTTCATGAAAGAAATTGAATTATATCTTAAAATAACAACGAGATGTTTAGCTGGCAAGTATGAAGCTCAAGTTCAATTAAGAAATACAGAGCTTAATATCATCCAAATTCAAAACTAAAAAAAGTTTATTTTACTACTTTTACTTTACTTTATAAAAAAAATACAATGTATTCAAAACATATTTTGTGACAAAATGGAAAAAGGTACACTTACTTTCTTAGAAAGTTTAAAATACACTTCATCAATACAATAAATATAGATTAACATAATAAAAATATGGTAGAGGGATGCTGAATTTATTAAGTGGCCCAATTAATATAGCAATAAATAACGAATAAGATGTATTTGAAATCTTGTATCCGTGGAAATGTTTGAATTAAATAAATAAAAATTCAATCAGTTCCTTACAATTACGTAATTAAAAACTAAATGTCCTTTTAAAATAAATTATAACTGCTGTTTCTACAGGACAAAAAAGGAATTTTCGAATATATTTTAAATCAAGAGAAAATATCATCGGCATTATAGATGTATGCTTTAGAAGTTTTTAAGTACGTTTAAAAAGAACCTAGTTATAGTGTTAGCTGCTATGCTAGCAGCTAGTTGTGTCAGGATGAAATACCAATCTCTCTTTCTATTTACATTAATTGATTTACAATATTAGTACATATATACATATGGCATACTGTGCCTCTTCTACAACAGTATTAATAATTAAAAACCAAGAGCCGGTCCCTGACCGTCTGCTTCGATCTGACGCTCCTGGCGTTCACCTCGTGGTCTGAAGATCTCATCGCAAGTACTTACCACACTGGACCCCACCGTTAAAGTCCCAGTTACTGGTCACAGTTACCAGATATAACCGCGCCCTCTCGTCGTTATATAATAATAATTAAACCTTACAAAAGGAAGCAAGTATAAGTAGTAGTTAGCCTCTATTATGCTTTTCTGTTTTGTGTTAAATGATTTTATTTATATAAATATTTTCAATGTTTACTTAAGTAATATATATATATATACTACTTTTTTAAGTAAATGGTGAAAATATTATTATAAATAAAGCCGCTTTCCAAATTCCATTTAATTGTATGTTCGCAACAAAAAATTCACCTTTCTTTAGATAGTTTATCGCATTCAACAATATGATTTAACAAACATTACATTCTAAAGAAATAAAACATAGACACATATTTTGGGTGAAACTATTTTATTGAGGGTTTGAATCAACTACATTGTATTACAGAAGCTATTGAGTGAGCCTATTGAATTAAATGCCAAAAAAGATCCAGAGGTTGAAAATGTCCAGCAAGCAGTGACGTCATCTCGTGCAAGAATTCATTGAATATCCCCACAAACGTCTTTAAATGTCACAGTTGTAAATGTTCCACAGTATGAAGTCAGTCTTGAATCAAGTGACCGTAATGGTAATTGTCACAAATCAAGTTCAGGTGACCATAAAGGTCTTCGTCGCAAATCATGATGATGTGACCGTAAAGGTCATTGTCATAAGTCAGGATCATGTGAACATAATAGTCCACGAAAGTCTAGCATGGTGTGAACACATAGGTCACCAAATGTCACAATTACATGATAAATAGCCAAATTGTTGAATAATATGTACAATAATAATAATAATGTATGCCGCATTTGAAATAAGAAATAGAATAAGAAAAATAATAATAAAAAACAACACAAATAAACATAAAATATTTACAATATATACAAACAAGAGAAATTCTTCGGAAAAGTTTCTTTTCTCATTGGGATGGAATGTTTATTTTTTTTTTAATTGATCTAAATAAAATAGTGTATGTCTTCTTCAAAAAATTCTTAAAATGTCGATTTTGATATTAATAGTCTTGTGAAAATAATGATAATTCTGTCTTGAAAATATTCGATATTGATGCTTATGTTCCTTATGTCTTTAATTGGATTGCCATACTGATCAGATGAAAACTCAGATGAAAAAAATCATATCAGGTAAAAAAAAAATCCGTTTTGAAATGAATAGGCTTGAAAATATAATGATATTCCTGTCTTGAAAATGTTCAATATTGATGCGTATATCCCAAATGTGTCTTTAATTGGATTGCCGTATTGATCAGATGAAAAAATCCGCTTTGAAAATAATAAACTTGCAAATACAATGATATTGCTGTCTTGAAATTGTTCAATATTGGAGCATATGGGGCAATTGTGTCTTTAATCCCTTGACCAGATGAAAACTACTGTTTCAGTTCCATTTATTGTTCAGTTCCATTTATTGTTACTCCCCAAAGAAGCTCCCGTGCTTCAAGATCCACTGTGCGCAAGCGCACTCTCCGTCCTGCTCCGTGCCCCACAGGTAGTCCAAAGGATCATCGAAATGCAAAAATTCGTAAAACGGATTCGTAAATGGGTTCAGATTGACTGGAGGAGCAAAATTAGGACTTTGCAGAGCCATGGCATCGTCTAACATATCAGCCTCCTCATCTCCAAGGCCATCAGCAAAAACATCTGTAGTGGCCAAGCAAGTTTGGCAATCAGCATCTTTGGTGCTCTTCTTTAAGCGGCATTCCGAGTTGGATCGCTCAATCAGAAGCTTTGCAATCAGGATGAAAGGTAGGAAATGGACGCAATAAAACCAGTGTCCGAAGAAAAAAACCTGCACGTAGCACCACAGAAACACGAGAAATGAAAAAATTCCAATCATTTCTCTCTAATTAGTTCTTTTTTCTTTATAATATCAAAACGCAAACTAAATATCTCTTTGATCAAATTACAGATCGCACTTCACCAAATCTTTAAAGCAACTGAACATGTAACAATGAATTATTTTGTTCAAAGTGTTTTGTTGTTAAAATTCATTGTTTCTTAATAATGAATTAAATTGTATTGTTACTTGTATTGTTAACATGAGAAATAATTATTTCAACAGATAAATTATTACAAATACCCCCCCCCATTATTTCACTGTTACTGTCATAATGATGATTATAATTAGGAGGTGCATGTAACCCTGGGGGGTCATTGGGTCTAGGTCATTGGGTCTAGGTCATTGGGACTAGGTCAGAATTATGAAAGAAAAATCAATGCAGAATATTACTTATTTGCAGTTAAATCAGACATTTTCTTCTCAAACGAATAGCATTGACTATTATTGTTTATCAAACTTAAAATTACCTTGATATTTAAAATTAAATTACTGTTCACAAGTCCAAAAACAGAAGCTTGTCAGTAAAGAAATGTTGAGGTGAATGAATAAAAAGGCATAAACCGGCCACAGCTATTGTTGTGGCCTGAATAGCCAGTAATAACCAGTAATATTCATTCTAACTCAGTTCTTGGTTGGGGTTGTTGTTTGACTTCCGGTGGTCAGGGTAGAAGATGGCTGCCCCCATGAAATACGAATTGAGCCTCAGGCTCCGTTCTCTCCGGATGGAACCGGGATCTCGACCAATCAAGGCCTGGAATGACGTCAGCTATGACGCGGTCATGGTTCGGGCTTATAAGCGATGGTGGAGAGAGGTTGTGGCTTTTTTTTTTTTTGACTGAGACTGGACGATGGAGTGATAGAAATGAAAAACTGAGGGTTTGCTGCTGCACCAGGTGATGAATTCGGCTGCAAGACAATCCAAGATGATCAGGGATTGAGACATCACAGCAGCAAAGTGCGACCGAAATTGTGCGTAGTAATGAAAAGCACAATCTGTTTTTGCCTATTCGATGACATTTGAGATTTGCCGTCACAGTCGAGGGTTTTGCGGGCGAAAGGTTCAACGTTCCAATGACGAAGTTTGAGATGAGTACTCGTTCGAATGTTTGATTTTTCATTACAATATTTTATCTTTTCCTTTGAACATTATATTTTTAAAGTATTCAACATTCCGAGACAGATACTGCTCAACTCTAAAGCGGATCTATTCCTCCTTCTATATTGTGTATGAACTCAATAGGTAGAATTTAGAGTGTCGTCCTTTTTGAATTTAAATTGCTTGTGCCAGTTATGTGTGATAGATAAAATTTACATGATTTGATTTATTTTCTGCTTAAACTAATGCATTGTGTCAAGTGTATTGTGTGTATATGTAATTGTATAATATTGGTGGGGCCCCTGGTTTGTATTTAATCAAAGTTAATTCATTTCCTATACCTAATTTTTTTTTAATAATAAATCTAATTTTTATGTTTTGTAATTTTCCTGATTATTAATTCCTGCAGACATTACACGCACCATGCTGATTGTCGTTTAGGTAAAATTTTAATTTTCTGGGTTAATATCTAAGAACACAACGCAATTAATTCAATAATAGTACCTGATTTGTTTTGCTTTTGATTCGTGATTAGAGGTAATAGTTTAATTAATTAAATTACTAGCTAGCAACACGACACTATTAACATAAGATATCTTTTTTTTATTAATAACCGTATTATACACGCACTGTGGAAGACATGCAGAAAATTGCATTTATTTATTATTTCAAGGAAATTTGATACACAACACGAATTAAAAAAACTGGCCTGCTCTCATTCAGATTAAACATCTCTTTCCTTTCGGATGCGTCTATCCATGCGTTCTATGTTCTTCTAGGCGGACCTATCTTTTACGACAGTTCTCTTTTCGTTCATCTAATCTTCTTGTCGAAATTCTATGCGTCTTTCAGTATACAACTGGGAGATCAAAAATCATTCGTAAGCCTACAATCTGATTCGTCGTAAAATCACCCGTTTGCAGGAATTGCAGTCGGTGTCGTCGTCTAGCCATCTCTTAATCTCTAAGTGCCTTCTGAAACGTAAAAACAGTGTACTGGTGATTTATAAGCCGTTTCTTTCCTTTTTATTCCAACCTATAATTACGTGACGTCGTATTTCAGATCGTGTGCATAACTTGTTCAGCTGCTTATTTTTCAAAATTGGCTCATTCATACAGTCGAATTTCCACGGTGTTAAATAAGCGTATAATAAAGTAATGTATGAAATATGAATGACGCGGCACCTACAATGGACTGAGATCCTCTTCACCATGCTGTAGATACGGCGATGTCCCTCTCACTATTCAGACTCCGTTGTCCTTGAATTAGTTTTTTCCGTTACCGCTACTGCTTTTTCCCTTCGACCAACAGTGTAGAGTAGTAATAGCCAACACTGAAATGCTTAGCTTGTGTTAAACTACAAAATCCTGAAATGCTTGCCTAAAACTAATTCTGAATAAGTTCAAATTAGTTCAGATCAACAGATGAGTACCCTAGCTATTCATCAAAATAAAAATTACTGATCTAACTTTAATTTAGATACAAGCAACGAAATAAATCAGATATTAATTGCATTCAATATAACAACAAAATAAATTCTTAGGTATCTGGGAAAAGTATAAGGCTCTACTATCACAAAGTTTCGGACACAAGCATACAATGCAAGTAAACAAGCAACAAGTTTTATACAAATTAATGGGAGAATAATCAAAGGGGTAATTTAAGCTCGTCATGTGGCGAGCATGATGACTTCAAACTGCTATCCCAGTGCGCAATCTATTTTATTGCTACTCCACCACTTACCACTTAGTATACCACTTACAAGTCTATTACGTAATTCTTCGCTAGTTTCCTTTAATTGCGATTCAATTTCGACCTCAAAAAAAAAAAAAAAATTATATGTATCGGCCCTTATGTCAATTCATTGAGTAACGGTCTGGGTTATGAAAGAAAAATCAATATAGGATTTTACTTATTTGCAGTTAAATCTGACGTGAGAATGCGAAATTCTTCTTTTTAAATCATACATTTATTGAACTATGTGATTACTAAAAATAAATAGATGCACGAAATGTTATTTTGTTTATAACTCTATCATTTTCTATGAAATATAATAAAATATCTCAAAAAAGTTAATATAAATGAATACTTTATTTTGTAATTATTTGGGAGGGAAAATATTACACATTAATAGAATTTAGATGCTAAATATATAGAAAAAATAAACCATTAATTTTGGAAATTGTTGTATGATAGTATACCTTTTTTTCCCCTTTTGCGGCAGCAGTAAAGATTGTTGCCAAAAATTGCCAAGCTAGCATCTCATATGTTAAACAGCAAAATCCTCAGATATATACTTAAAACTAATTCTAAATGAGTGCCGTAAATTCCACAGTGTTAACAAAGTGCAAACAAAGTTACCAGGCCTGTACAAATGAATGGCAGAATTCATGAAAGTGAACACTCATCCTGACAGTGGTCGGTGGTGATTGTAAAAGTCACGTGAGATGTATGATCTCGTGAGAATCGTGTTTGTTCCCGAACTGGCAACTTGAATAGGTGCTCTATTTTATTACTGCTCTATGTTTCGGAGTAATAGAGCCTTTCAGAAAGGGGAGCGAAAAGAACGACAGGTTGAAATAAACTCCGATGAAGCAGTCAAGAGTCAAGCAACAGAATCCGCGTCCAGAAGAGAAACTGAGTAGTTCTCGCCAACCAATTATAAACTGTCTCAATATGGACAGTGACTGGGAGACACAGAGTGAATCAACTGTTTTCGGTTTTTCCGGTTTTTCGATTTTTCCCTTACACAAAAGGATTTTCGCAGACACCATTTTCGACCAATTATCAATCGCTACGAATGATAGTGTGGCTTGTTTCTTGCAGTCAGACGGAGACATTGCGAGCGAGAATTACTCGCTTGTCTCGTTCTTTCTCTAGGAAAATGCTAGAGATGGGCACCCAATCCTTACAGGCTGAGAAATTTGCAGTCTAAAGGGTCGTTCCTACCGAGGCGAAAGGCGGAGACGCGATATGCGGCAGGGAAGAAAATTTTTTCGACCCGTTCATAGCGAAACGTCAGAAATCGCTTTATGCCTAGTGAAGTTCCGCTCCGAGTTGAAAGTTGGTCAATTTGAAGCGGTGGTTTTCAAACCGGTTTCAGGCGAACGCGGTGAGGCTAGTGATTGGTCAACGCTCCACGCTTCAACGCCTCACACCTCGGTGGGAACGAGCCTTAACTCTTCTGAGATGAGAATGGAACAAAGGGTGAACAATCCTTATAGAATGCGTTTGAAGCGGCGTCGAGACGAATCACACGATGATTTCGCTCCGAGTATCTCCGTCTGACCGCGAGAAACAAACCACGTTATCTCAGGTTGTGAGTGACAGCTGGTTGTAAATGGGGCCCTTTGAGGTGCGGAAAAAACCAACTCTTGCCGGAGGAACGTTGAAAGAGGTGATTCTCTGATAGGGATTCTCTCAAACCGGTTTTTAACGGGTTCGCGAATGGGATTTGTTCTCGTTTGGACGGGCCTTTAAGTTTGGTTTGTCGCTCTACGGTCATTTTTTTCCCACACACATGGCAATTAGACCAGGACCTACAGTTTAACATGGATTCCAAACCACTAACAAACATCCATGTCACCGCTAGGATTCTAACATGGAGCCAGAGAGCTAGCCAATTGGTCATCAGGTAGACCTATACAGGACTTAATATTTAGAACAGGATTTTAGAGTGTTATTCCGTGTCTTTGATCAGAAGAATAGAATAGGCATATGTTGTGATGCACTGCTTTTTCAAAAATAAATTAGGTAGAAACTAAATGATTTGCTCGTTATTTATTTATTTTTTATTTGTTTATTATTATTATTATCATTTTATTTTCATTTGCAGTACAACTTTACTGGACAAAGACAGCCACACCAACCTTACTCTAAAGAACAAGAAAATAAAAAAAAATCATTTAATTCTAATTGATATACGTTTTGATTTTATTAAATGCATTTTATCTAAATAACTCATGTACTTCAAATAAAAGATTGTTCAATTGTTTATTAAAATCACAATATTTTTCTAGCCCTCATCCTTAAATGAAATTGAAATGTTGCAACAATTTAACTTCTGAAAGGGAAATAATGCGTTTAAAAATCTAGAGCACTTATTCGACGAAAAAAAAAACACTATTTATTATTATTATTTTTAAAACTTCTGTGTAGCGCTAGTTAGAAAACGTCCAGAACGCTTTCGTTTGTGTCACCTAAAAGATTAGCCCTCCTCCCCGTAAAAAACGTTCTTAGTAAAGCCTAAATATTGGATTTCGAACGAGTTTGAACTCTAAAAGGAATGATGGGGGATGAAAATTTCATTAACTGAAAATGTGTGACGGCAAAGCAAAGAAACTGCCCAATCCGGTTGAAGTCAACTTTCTAGCTGCAGTTTAATTTTTCAGACTTTAATTTTGCAAGAAATTTTGTTCAAGATAAAATATATGTTTTTTTTTTTCATTTATTTCCACTACAAATTCAATATTTCAAAGGCATTATACACCAGGTGATTCTTTCTATATTTAATGATCGTTACTAAGAATAAAAACTAATATATAGAAGGGGCAAGGAGGGATTTTAGTATTTCTACTGTCTTGAACAATACGATTAATGCAACGAAGGTGGTTGTTGAATTTCATGTCTACAGAATGCATTGTATAAAACTGCAGAGAGAAATCAAACTTCTGTGGTATAGGGGAAAAAAAACTAATATTATTATTACGCTATTCTGCAGCCTTAAACAAAATGATTAATGCAAATAAGGTTTTTAATGGTGGTGTGGTCACCAACCATCTGGTGCATGGTTTTTGAATTGCATGCTTGCAGAATGCAATGTACAAAATTTCTGGAAGAAATCGAAACTCTCTGGACATTGAATCGACTATGCATGTCTGTAGATCCAAGTGAAAACAGTATTTTAAGTTAATTTCATAATTAAATAATTAAGAATTTATGATTGTCTTGAATTTGAGAATCTTAATTTTGAGAAAAAATCAAGACTACAGAATGATACCATGAAACATCTCTTACCATGAAACAGTACAGCATTCAAAACACATTAAATAAATTGCAACGGAAGTTTAAATATTAGATCTAAAATTTTTATTATGTTTTTACAAGAGAGAAAAAACTTATCCAAGTCATTTTTGATTTCCTCATTTGAAGTAAAGGTTTTGCTGTCTAAAAAGTTTTGTAGAGATCAAAACAAGTAATCCAAAGGTACCAGATCTGGAGATCAAAAGAAATCAAAGCAGCGTAAAAGGAGAGAAAGGTTTTTCGGAGGGATTTAGTATTTCTGCTGTCTTGAACAACACAGGGTAATATATGATAATGGTATGTGGTAAGTGCAGCAGTATATCCCACCCAAGCCGTAAAAATCTTTGGTAAGTTACCAAACTTGTATGATGTTTCGCATTTTCTTGGAGGAACATTATATCTTTTTTTATTCCTTCTGATCTTTTCTGTTTGAATGAATCATTCAATTTGTCCTGTTGATGGCAGAATACTTCAAAATTGATCATCGTGGTCAAATCGCAGTTCGGTAGAAGCTAAAAAAGAAAATAACGATTCCATTGAAATCCCACCCAACAGACAGTATCCACTTTTCTTCATCTTTCATTCATGTTTCTTTCTACATGATATCTCCCGTTTAACAATGTTGTAGACAACCCATTTCTCGTTCCCAGTTAGGATTCACTTCGAACTCATTTCTTGACTTTTGAGAAACAAAACACAGACGAAGCAATTATTTTCTATAAGAACATATGGATATATCGAGTTTTCAAATTAATCCAAGTCGTTTTCCGTAATCATGAAACGTCGAATTCGATAAATTTAATCTCTCATTGATCTCATGTATTCGATTCAGATATTTGCATCAATCAATGGCTTTGTTTTGCTTTTACCAACTTCATCTGACCTTCCAGAAGTTAGTGTATCTTTTCAACATCCAAATTGCCTTGTCGAAATTTTGAAAACCAGTTTCGGCACTGGTGTTTTGTCGACACATCTTCTCCAGATGTATCGATTATTTTTTTTTCATTCTTGAACAGCATTTTTACCCTTTCGATAGTAAAGTAAAATATGCCAAAAATGCTGCTTTCTACTTTTCATATTTGAGAGGGATTTGATCAAACAAACTTTTTCACAAACAAGCGATGCTATATCAGCTGTCAAAGTAAGTAATGATAATGTGGCTTAAGCATGAAGTTAAGGGAAGAACTGGAATCAATTTTTTGCCCTCAAAAATCAGAAGTTTTATGAGAGTGGAAAAATACAATTCAATCCTTTGTTAAAAAAAAGCAAAATTATTTGAAGAAAAATCCAATAGTTTGCAATTAATTAGAAAATGTTGAATGCACTGTTTGTCTTGTACAATATGAACTAAAAGTGTAAAAGCCAATGAATTTATCAATAATATTTAATAAGTGAAATTGCATACTTATAATAACAAGTGCTTATAGTTCAATTAATGTACTTGCAAATGAATTCTGAGTAAATGCGTCTCCTGTTTGCAAAGATGTTCTCCTGTTTGCATGTATTATTTTTAAGTCACATTTTGACACCAATCGCAATAGTGGGAATATAATCCGAAATAACATGGGCACCGTGGAGAGGAATAAATTCTTTATCGATGTCCTAACTAACATGATAGTCGTCCAAAAGCTCAGCCAACATCAAATAGAGGTTTATTAAATTACATTTTTCTTTTTTTTGGGGGGGGGGGGGGGAACGGCGCTGCAGGATTATCGTTTCTGCTGCTCATGGTACAAATTCTTTGTAATAAATAATAATATAAATCCGAAACCACATACCTTTGCAACTAGTTTCGCACCTTCATTCCAAGCCAATACCACTTCTACACCACACCACACCACACCACACCACACCACATCACTGTGCCTAGAGCTGAGCGTTGACACCAGTTTGGGAATGATGTGGGTGAGAAGTCTGATTGGGAGGTGTGACGCTCTACAGGGAAACGGGGCCTATAGCTTAAAGTGGATTCCGAACCACTACAAGCATCCATGGCACCACCGGGACTCGTACCCGAAACTTGTGGCATCGAGCGCCAGAGCACTAGATACTTGACAATTCAGGCGCCTCAAGCCAACAAAAGCAGGCACGCCTAACATGCACTGCCTACTAAGGGAGAGCGTAAATGGTAAGGCGCAGCTCTTCACACCTGAATGCGTGACTGGCCACTGAAGTACCACACATCACGTGCTGGCACTTGATTGGCTGTTTAGCGTAAACGCCACATCACGCGGTGGTGCGAGATCAGTATCGAAATTGCTAATATTCTCTTTCACTTTAGATGTACCACTTCGACACCTGTACATTACAGTATATACACTGACTACCAATAAGTATTTGGACACCTGTGATAGAAAAGAAAAACGAACATTATTCAAAATCAATAGTTGGTAGAGCCTCCACGAGAGGCAATTACAGCGTGAACCCTCCGGGGCATACTTTCCACGAGTCTTTGTATGACAGCTAGTGGTATTTTCTTCCACTCGGCTTGAAGAAGACATAGAAGTTCTTTCACCGATTTTGGACGGGTAGTGCACTCCTGAATTCGGCGATGCAACGCGTCCCAGAGTTTCTCGATAGGGTTGAGATCTGGGCTCTGGGCAGGCCAGTCCATTCGATGAACTCCATTGGCACCATACCAAGCCTTGGTTAACGTCGAAACATGACAACTGGCATTGTCGTCTTGAAAGTAACAGGGGTCCAACCCGTAAAACTGCCATAACGTAGGAAGCACATTGTCATCCAAAATAGTGCAGTAGGCATCGGCGTTGAGCTTACCATGAATGGGGACCAAGGGTCGCAGTCCATACCAGGAGAAACACCCCCAGACCATAATTCCACCTCCGCCGAACTTGACTGTTGGTACAATGCATTCTGGCAGGAGACGTTCTCCAGGCAGACGCCAGACCCAGACCCTGCCATCCGAACGGTAAAGGGTGAACCTTGATTCGTCACTCCAAAGAATAAGTTTCCACTGATCTACAGTCCAATTTCGATGTGCTTTGAACCACATTAACAGAGCAGCGCGGTTGGACTTTGTGATTAAAGGCTTATGGGCAGCAGCACGACCATGAAAACCATGCAGATGTGCTTCCTTACGGATGGTATTCATTGAAAGAATACTCCCGGATGCCTGTTGAAACTCCTCACGGATGAGGGCCATCGGTTGGATGCGGTTCTTCCGAATTTCTCTGGTGAGCACTCGTCGGTCTCTATCTCCCAGTTTCGTTGGTCTGCCGACTCGGGGCACATTCCGACAATCACCGCTCACCTTCCACTTCTTAATCACATAGGCCACTGTCGATTTTGGGTACTCCAGATGGCTAGATATGTCCCTTAAGGATCGGCCACATTTGTGATACCCGATAATTATACCTTTCCCGAAATCAGAGAGCTCCGAACTGCACGGCATCTTGCATGCGACTAATGCCGATGCTGTTTCCTACACGATATATACCGGCGGAGTCCGTGACGTACCTCAGGACCGCAGACATCATCATTTGCATAGGTGTCCAAATACTTATTAGTAGTCAGTGTATTTCTACACTCAATTTCAAATCGTCCTTTTGGTTGATTTTCTACTCATTAAGAAAAAATAAAAATAAAGAAAACTACACCGGCTCACAGTTTGTGCATCTCTGCATTATACAATCCTTTTATTACGGTCTCTATGGATAATTGAATTTTCAAGTTTCCCGAAGCAAAACATTTAAAACCGCACAAATATTTTCACCCACTCGGATTCTCGAGAACAAAGTTTTATTAGATAGAAAGCCTACTACTCCCTCTCATTTTCTTTCCGAGATAATTCGCTTCTTTTCCCAGAAGTAATGCAATTATAAAGTCTCTTCGACGAAACCGAGTGATTTCGCAATTCGATTACCGAAATTTTCTCGTCTGCGTTTTCGGTGAAAGTGTTCCATGGCCACGTGTTAAAGCAGCTCCCCCCTCTCTCGACACGTGTCTTGCCGTGATCGATACTTGCCCGCTTTAATATTTCAGAAGGGGAAATTCTACCGATTCGAGCCCTTCGGATGTCAACAGTTGAATTTTAGAATGCACCGAGTTGGAAGGAGATTGAAAGTGATCTCACTTCGCTTCACTTTGAAATGCTTTTTTTCTTTCTTCTTCTTCTAAAGTATTCTTTGTGTTGAAATAGGCTTAAGTATTTGTTTTATTCGAAATTCAAACAAAATGGCAGAAAGAAAAAAGAAATAGATTTATTTTTGCATTTGATAGAAGAGAGTTTTGTAGCACACAAAAAAGTAAAATATTTGAATAATAAAATGTAATAAAAAAATTCTTAAGAAATTTGGATGGGATTATACATTTAAATTTTGTATATAAAAAGTTCTATTTCCATTCTAAATTTATTTTATTCTTAAATTCCCCTATTTAATAGAAAATTTTTCTACCTATTTTCATACTGTTCGAAATAATTTTTTTTTATTAAAAAAAGCTATCGAATTATTTTGTCGCTCTTATAAAAATTGCTCATATTGCTGTTTATTGCACTTAATTTTTTTATACATTATAAAATGTGTTTTGTCCAATAATAAAATAATTATTATTTCTTTGGTTGACATACATTAAGAAAAGATAAATAAATAAAAACGAAGCACCAAGAAATATTATTGTAATTTAAACGAAATTTAATAACGCAAATAATACCTTTCGACACAGTATGAAAATGTTGGCATTTTGGCTGCAAATTAAATATCTGAGTTCCAGAACATCCCAACTTTTCTTTTTAAAACGCCTCACCTCCTTACCTAGGGCTATGCAGCCCTATCAGTTAGAAAGTGAGTATGGAAGATCTGTGGGATCCCGCGCCGCTCACGGATGATGGGGGAAGACTTTAAGAGTACACAGCTCCGCATTTGAGTGTGTATGGGGGGAAAACCTGTAAACTTCCACCAGGCAGCTTGATAATCGATGGAAGACACACCGTCACAATAACCGTCGAATCCACACGTTTCTGAGCAGATTCCTTCAAGCTAGCCACGTGCTTTGCCTCTAGGCCACTAGGCTAGAACAGACCAAACTGAGTACTTGTACAAAGCAAGATAAATTCCAATTCTAGAACAAAACATCTTCCTCTACTCACTTTAATTGCACCAGTGCCTTGCAGATGATCCGCGCGTTATATGTGTCACCATTTGTGAGAGGACGCTGCAATGTGGTAAAGGAGCAGGGTGATGGTCAAATCGAAGGATATTTCAACATTTGGGGTGAAGAGAAGCTTTTATTGGACGATGCTGGCAAAAATGACATCGTTATTCTACGATTATGGCGATAGAATACAACTAGAAAGCAGCTGTCGACACAGAAAGACGAACAAAGTGAGAACAAGTTCATCACCCGAGGGGCTTTTAAAGCATCTGATTCATGGATCGGGTGCCTAAGCAGGATATTATGGTGATACTAGTGATACAATATGACTATCTCCCCCCCCCCCCAAGTGCCCAAAGGATAAGTTTGTCAATAAATCTCACAGGGGAACATGCTTCAACTGTACGAATCAATACCAAACATAATAGAGAGGGAAGAGGAGGAATGCATTATTGACTAGTTCGCTATATGCACTTCCTGAATAAATAATCAATTTTATTTAAAATTTTAATATTTTCTTTTTCTGGGCATATTTATAGATTTTCGTCTCATTCAAATAACTGTTTTTTGTGCATACTATTTTTTCTTAGATTGTATTATGGTTCACTGATTTTTGTATCAAATTAAAAAAAAAAATGTTAATATTTTCTAAACGTCAATATTGGTGAAATCCAGTGTGCATATTAACTGATACCTGCTTTTTCTGCATCTCATACACCGCCATGGTCAGCTCGATGTAAAATGTGTTCATATAACAGCAAAATACAATGTAGGGCAATATAATATGCTCAGTTTTTGGAATGAAACGGGACATTCATTTTCGTGATTATGTCAGAACATCAAATTCATTTTTGAATAGAAGTAATTTCACTTGAATATAAATATGTTAGGTTAGATTTATTTGCTTTATATGTTAGATTTACTTAATATAGAAATAACGAATTGTCCTATTAATTAATATTTTCAATATGACAAAAATTTCTTCGTTTTGCACTTTAATTTGTATGAGCGACCGCATGAGAGTAGGTTTGGTCCAGACATGGGTATTTTCCTGATTTAGTATTGTTTCATGGTAGAAATTGAATTATATCGTAAAAGCTAGCTGACAAAGAAGCAAGTATGAAGCTGAAGTTCACTTAAGAAATACAGAGCTTAATATCATCCAAATTCAAAACTAAAAAAAGTTTAGTTTACTACTTTTACTCTACTTTATAAAAAAAAAAATACAATGTATTCAAAACTTATTTTATGACAAAATGGAAAAAAAGTACACTTACTTTCTTAGAAAGGTTAAAATACACTTCATCAATACAATAAATATAGATTAACATAATAAAAATATGGTAGAGGGATGTTGAATTTATTAAGTGGCCCAATTAATATAGTTTAAATAACAAATAAGATGTATTTGAAATCTTGTATCCGAGGAAATGTTTGAATTAAATAAATAAAAATTCAATCACTTCCTTACAATTACGTTATTAAAAACTAAATGTCCTTTTAAAATAAAT
>BPLQ01007594.1:3315-16362 GCA_021605075.1 Caerostris darwini
AAAGGGAGTAATAAAACCAAGGAAATCAGAATGGAATAGAAGAAATACGAATAAAACAAAGGAATAGAAGAAATAAAACACAAGGAATAATAAAAAAGAAATTAAGAATAGTACAAAGGGAGTAATAAAACCAAGGAAATCAGAATGGAATAGAAGAAATACGAATAAAACAAAGGAATAGAAGAAATAAAACACAAGGAATAATAAAAAAGAAATTAAGAATAGTACAAAGGGAGGAATAAAACCAAGGAAATCAGAATGGAATAGAAGAAATACGAATAAAACAAAGGAAATTAGAATAAAACACAAGGAATAATAAAAAAGAAATTAAGAATAGTACAAAGGGAGTAATAAAATGAAGGGAATGAGAATAAAACAAAAGGTATAATAAAAAAAGGGAAATAAGACTAAAATATGGAAAATACGAATAAAACAAATGAATTCAGGATAAAAAAAATGAATTCAGAATAGAACGAAGGATTTCAGTATAAAACGAAGAAAATCAGAAGAAAACGAATTCAGAATAAAACAAATGAATTGAGAATAAAACAGAATAAAGCAAATGAATTCAAATTAAAACAAAGGAAATAATAAAACAAAGGGGATTCGAGTAAAACAAAGGAATAATGAAACAAAGGATATCAGAATAAAGCAAATGAATGCAGAATAAAACAAACGAAATTAGAATAAAACAAATGAATGCAGAATAAAACAAATAAATATAGACTAAAACAAAGGAAATCAGAATAAATTAATTTGCTCTTTTTTTAGAAAAGCATTTCTACTACAGAATACATGACATTTTTTTTATACTTCTTTCAAAAGTTAATAATTTTTTTTAAAACAACATCATGCCTTTTCTGATAACATGCAAATTATTTATTAAAAACTTGCAATGCTTTTATTTCTCGTTTCAAGGGCAGAGAAAGGAAACATAATGATAAAAATTCTTTCAGCTCGTTAGAAGTTCTTTGAATTGCTTTTTTACGTTTTCAACAATAACACAAAATTTTCCTTGCTTTACACATTTCGAAAATTGGTTTTCGCCAATTATTTCAAAGTTTAAACTGAATAGCAGAAAGTAAATTAACTCAGTACATCTCATAGAACTTCTATTGTTTTTGATGCGCTATTTTTCAGGTATGTATTTGATTTAAGGAGAAAAAATAATAAATACATTTTGCTTTTTTATGACAACACGTGAGCTTAAAAATGCCACGATGTTGTGCAAAATTATTTAAGGTTCTTTTATGTATTAACGTTTGTGTTTTCCTGATATAAATAACTGCAAAACAAAGAGCGAGGTGGTAATTTTTGTTTCTTTTTTGTCATGGCAACATTTTAGAACACCAAGATCTTGTACCTGTGTACAGGTGGGCTGAAAAGTTCGTAGGGACACATAGATGGTGCTACTAGTATTAAATCCATATGATTTTTAGTTAGCCCTAACCTTCAAAAGACACGTGTATAAATTTGACAGTTGTTGCACTATTAGTATGTGAGTTATAGCCTTTTTAGTGAAGTCATAGCATTTTTAGTGTTCATCACGTACATTCCATACGGCTGACTGTCGATTGCTCTGGTGTGAAATGATGGAGACATGTTTCATCTATTTTCACATATAGACGCAAAGTTTCGGGTTTATTACGATTGAACAGCTGCAAACACTGCTTAGAATCATCAATTCGTTGTTGTTTTGGGTCGATTATGAGCTCGCTCGGCACCCACTTTGAACAGAGCTTTCGCATATCCAAATATTCATTCACGATATGTCCACCACGTTCCTTTGATATCTTTAGGGTCTCAGCTATCTCAATCAACTTCACTTTACGGTTATCAGAAATTATTTTGTGGACTTTTTTGATGTTTTCGTCTGTAACTGCCTCTTTGGGGCGTCCACTGCGTGCATCGTCCTCGGTGCTCATTTCGCCTCGTTTAAATTTAGCTCTCTACGGTTGATTTTCCTGATGCAAAGTCCGAATAATTTTTATCAAGCCAAGCCTTGGCTTCAATAGTATTTTTTTTCGCCAAAACGCAACACTTTATTAACACACGAAATTCCTTTTTATCCATTTTTTCAAACTAACAAAAGTTGCTTCACTAAAAATGCTATAACACACATACTAATAGTGCAACAGCTGTCAAATTTATACACGTGTCTTTTGAAGGTTAGGGCTAACTAAAAATCATATGGATTTAATACTAGTAGCGCCATCTATGTGTCAGCCTATGAACGTTTCAGCCCACCTGTTACATATTATATTTTTTTAAAAAAATTGAAAAAAAGTAAAATTCAAATCATGAGAAATTGAATTTTGATGTTATTTATTGTCTTCTAAAATTGTAAAATATTTCACCACTAAATTATAATCAGAAGTTTCTTTGCTAACAGTAAAATGGCGTCAGAACGGCGAAATGATCTACAAACACGGCCTTCAGCCTGGCTCTCTGTGTGAGTTTCTAGAGTTTTGGTTTGCCCCATTATCAATGGTTGCATTGCTACGGCTTTTCTGTGGTCACGACTGTCTCCGAAAGCACCTTCACAGAATCAAACTGACTCCTGACCCTTTCTGTCTCCTGTGTGATAACCGGGAAGGAATGGACATGTCTCAACTTGCTTCATGTTCTGCACTGTGTCCTGTTTCTTTATGGAAGCATTATTGGATTGCTAGACTTAAGTGGATGGATTAGCTGATGCCATTTGTTTCTATCTTGTTCTTTGTATTTTTCTTCTTTATGATATTTGTTGTCCTGCTAATTTGCCATTCATAATAAAATGTGTGTAATACAACTGATTAATGTATTCTCCTATATTTCTGCTTATATTCGCTAAAACAAAAATAAGAGGAGATATACTTCTAAAATGATGTTTTGTTAATTTGCCATTCATAATAAAATGTGTGTAATACAACTGATTAATGTATTCTCGCATTTAGTTTTCTTCAACGAAAAGTTGATTTCTACTTATATTCGTTAAAACAAAAATAAGAGGAGATATACTTCTAAGAGGATGAAAAACTTTCTTTCAAGTCATTTTTTACAACGATAGTCCTCATTAAAAGGTCAAAATTTCTCTTGAATATAAATAAGTTTTTACCTTCCAATGCCTGGTGCTCTAACCTGAGATCATTCACGATTGGAACCTCATGACGATTTATAACGAATTTATAATGAACAGCCCCAATTCCAGAGGTCACCATATGAAGAATTGGCATCCTCCTGGAACTCAATAGGAAGATTTTCCGACTTACAGATTTAACGAATTAGTTCCTGGCTTGAATACGAGAACTTTCGGTTTGACATAACTTGGTGGATTCAGAACGTACTTGTAACGTTTGGAAACCCGATACACTTACCACTAAGCATCCTGATGTTTCGAATATAAATTATTTAAAAAAAAAAAAATAAAGATTTATAAAGTAAGAATATAAAAACAATTAAATAGAAAATTTTATAAAGCTTATTTTAAAGCATTCTAAAAAATTTGGGGAATTAAATTAATAAAGGTACTATAAACCTTATTGAAAATTGCGATTGGCTCATCATGGCACTGTTAAGGTCAATAAGAAGTAATGTAAATAACTATAATGTCACTATCTTGATTGTTTTGTTGTCACAAATTTTCACACCATTATTAGAGATCAATGACATATGATTAAATATTCAACAAACACGAAAACAGAAAGATATCAATGCAAGTATTAGTTTTCAATACATGTTCTTCGAATTAAATCAATCCATTTTCACATTGGGAATTTTGTACTTTTTTAAAAAATTAATTTTTAGTAAGCATTGTAACTTAGTTCTATATAAGCTATACTTTCCAATGTGTAACTTTTATAATGCGAATATTTATCTTAAAGCTAGAGTAAAAATGTTAACTTCAAGAAGTATGAGAATTCTAGTATTTTAACGAGAAGTAAATTTGAGAAGACAAAACTCTCACTAAGTTTCTAAAAACAGTAGGAGAAAAAGACATGGGTGGTTTCAAAAAGTGGGAATTCGCTGTCACTACCACCATAAATCAAATCCTGAAGCAGTCTTTGAAAGATTCCAGTCAGTACGGCTCGAACAAAGACGACAAACAACAGAAACGAATGTGGAAAAAAACCCGAAACAAACTTTTTTTTTTCTCTTCCAGATATTTGGCCTCTTTTCAAGTTTTCACTGATAGTTAAGCGGCTGCCTGCAGTTTCTCAAAGAACTCCGCTTTCTCTGAGGTAGGTAGGCAGACGCTTTCCGTTACGACGGAAACCTTTTTGTGTAACTGGAACCGAGGCATCTGTATGTGTCGCAGGAATCTGGCGGGGACTTGAAAAGACGCCGACCCTTGAAGCCGGCTACGAAATTGAGGTTTTATGCGATTAGTCTTGGGAAAGCTATGAACACCAAGAATTGTCTAGCAGCCCTTATTTTTACTTTGACAGCTGCAATACAACAAAGAAATATAAAACTTGGAAAACAATGAATTAAATGGTAGCATTTATTTTAGTGTTTAAATTGTCTTAAAACACTTTAAATATTAGTCATTTATTTCCATAAAGACATACTAAGTCATGCAGCTAGCGTTGTAGGAAAGTTCAGATTGGAATCAGCTGATGGAATCTGCCTCATATTGGAATAAGGCTGATCCAATCTGTTTCATATTGGAATAAGGCTGATGGAATCTGGCTTATATTGCAATCAGCTGATGGAATTTGGATCATATTGGAATCAGCTGATGGAATCTGGCTCATATTGGAATCAGCTGATGGAATCTGGCTGATATTGAATAAGGCTGATGGAAAATGCTTAAACAAACTGTTGTTGATGTTTTCGAATATTAGACACTAGGATCTGTCTTTCGCTGTTAGAATGGTTGTATAACTGGAAACGAGACATCTGCATGTGTCGCTGGAATCTGGCGGGGACTTCTCATATATGAATTAGCTGAGGGAATCTGACTGATATTGCATTGGAATATGACCTTATTCCAATAAGACTGATGTAATATGACTCATATTGGAATCAACTGATGGAATATGGCTCATATTGGAATCAACTGAGGGAATCTGACTCAAATTGGAATCGACTGATGGAAGCTGGCTCATATTGGAATCAACTGAGGGAATCTGGCTCATATTGGTATAAGGCTGATAGAATCTGGCTCATATTGGTATAAAGCTGATGGAATCTGGCTGATATTGGAATAAGGCTGATGTAATCTGCTTAAACAAAATGTTGTTGATGCTTTCGAATATCAGATATTATGATCTGCCATTCGCTATTAGAATGGCAGCCATGTCGTGTATTATGCTCGAGGCATTTTACCTATATTGTGAGACCGTCGTTTTTGATTAACATTTCCAACATTGACATCTGGGGATACGCATGCCCATCTCCTATCTCTATCAAACAGAAGGACATTCTGATCGACAGATTTATCATGGTCCTTCACTGACATAAATATGAAAGCTTTTGCTTCGGCATTGCTTGTCGAGTTTGGAATCAAGCAACTTTAGTTCGGAAACCCAGTGAGGTAATCATCAGGCTGCTCTGGTTAATGTTAGTTGGCAGAATTTGCTGGATCCAATCCCTTGTTTCAGAAATGAGGAGAAGCGATTGTAAATGGGTTAACGGATGCATCAACTGTCGGACTGCATGTTCGGAATTATCTCCTATATATTGAGCACACTTATTCATGACAATTAACCCTGAATATTCACTTCTGCTAATTTCTAAACTGTTACTGGGGCATACAAGAAGACCATAAAGTAAAATGAATAAATAAATTTAAAAAAATAAAAATGTATGCATATACTCATAGAAATGCTTGCATATTAAATATGTATGCTTACATATACAGATTTAAGTATTGTGTTGGAATGCGTACAAAATATTCTTTGTAAAATATTTTTTTGTTTGCCATTATATTATTAAATTTTTTTTGCATATATATTTGAGTTTCCAAAGTAGATGCAATAGTATCTTCAGTAGTGAAATATTTTTATAGTATCATTTTAATTATTTGTAAAATAAGTATATATATTATTTATAATTACTTATATATATATATAAATAATTAATAGTACAGATAAAAATAGCATAAATCTTAGAAATGCATCTATTATTATTAATAAGAAAAAGTTAAACAAGATAAGAACACACAAATAAATTATTGTTCTCACAAATAAATAATTGAGGAAAGGACATTCAACTTGAATGGAAGTTTTTTGGTGGCGCTTGTTGCAGTCGCAGCTTTCAGAACGGAAGAGACTTGATGGCGCTTGAGATAGTTTGAATGTGCATCTCAAGCGCCATAGATAGTCAGGCTGCTTGGTGAGAAATCTCCGGGTTTTCGCCCTCACGACACACAAATGCTGAGTGGTTAACGTGCAAATTCTCCCAGATAGCAATGTTCTCTCTTTCGCACCCATCTATTCGTGGTATAAATAATTGAGATAATTATTATAAATGATACTATAAATAATGTATAAATAATAATATAAATAATAGTATAAATAATGTATAAATAACAGTATAAATAATGGCATAAATAATTGATCTACCGAAGTAACACACACAATATTAACAGCAAAAAAATGTGAAATGTATTTGATTTAATCAAAAACATATTTGAAAGAAATTAGGGATTGATTTATAGTTTATTCTCTGTGAATATCAATATCAATTATCATCCCATTTTATATACAGAGGAAAAAAAAAATTAAAAATTTAATTTTTTTCTTATATAAAAAAAAATCTATATACTTATATATTCTTCGAAACCGTATACTTATAAGAAAAAATGGACTATATACTTCAAGACCATATACTTCTAAGACAAAAAAAATCATGTAGTAATTTTTTTACTAACGCAACAAAATAATTCTTACCTCTCTATTAACCTTCTTCTTTTAACTTTGTTTCCATCAGAAGTCACCAATTTTGTTTAGTTTTTCTGATATCATAAAAATATATTCTTATAATTATATATATTATTTTCAATTTATGGTTCTTAGATAATTGTCTATCAGCTAAAATAATAATATCTAAACAACAACAAAAAATAAATAAATAAAAAAATAAGATAAGATTATTTTGGAAGGAAAAAAAAATTCCCAGTTTTGTTGACATGCGTTAAACAATGATTGATGAAGGGACAAAAGTAAAAAAAAAAGAAGGACAAATCCTGAAAATAGGTTCCAACAGACTGTAAAACAATCAATAATGTCTGGAGAATCTGATACACGCATCAACATTTTGAGGAGGAACTGTGGTACAAATGATTTGAAAGTTATTATTTTCAATTATTCTGGATTATATGTTCTCTAATTCATCCTAACTTATACGCTCTCTAATTCACCTAATCTTTTTAACCTCACGGAAAAAAAAGAAATTAAGTTTTAGAATGAATAATTTCGAATTTTAATTAATATAGATTTTGAAGATTGTTTGTGCCTGAGATGTTACTTTGTTAAAACAAATATTTATTTTCATATTACGTTGAAAAAATGTTTAGGGATTTGGCAAACAATTATGATTAAAAAAAAAATGTGAAAACGTAATTATAAATGGCAGAAAATTTTATTACATAAATTTAATATAAATTTCTTCTCCTTCTTCAATGGCGCAACAGCTCCATGGTGTTCCAAGGCCGTCTACCTGCTGGCAGATTTCGAGACAGGAGTTGTTTCCTTTTTTTACTTGTTTGGGTTGTCAGCCCTACGCCCAACGCTTTATAGTCATATTAGGCTGGGACCTACGATTTAAAGAGAATTACGAACCACTACTAATATTCATAGCACTAAGCGCCAGACTGTTAGTCGCTAGGCCATCAGGCCTTAATATGAATTTGCAGACATTAAGTTTTAAATTTACCTTACACAATATTAATTAAGTGAATAAAATGAAAAAAAATAAATAAAATTGTTTTTTTTTTCTTCAAATTTTAATATTTACTGAGATGCTAAAATAAAGGAAAAAAAAAACCTTTAATAAAAACTGTTTTGGATATAATATTTTTAAAAAAAATTTACGTGCGTATAATAATCAAGAAAATGGTATTTTAATAATTTTTTTGCAATTGCAGAACTAATTCAAATTTGATGTATTTATAAAATATCCAGAATTTATTTATTTTTTTTTCTTTGTAAAATGTTTTTTTTTTTTATATATTTGTGTAATAGTTTTGTTCTTTAAAGTATAAATATATTTGGATAATCAAATAAGCTTCATTTTTTTTAAATGTACTTATATACAACTAAGTTATTGAAATTACTTATTGTAATTAATTTCAGGTATGAATTTTTCAAATTTTACGCATAACCCCAATTTACACAATAATGATCAGTTAGAAGTGACAATATCTAGAATTGGGAGTGGAAAAAATTTATACGGGCTTGCAAACGAAGGAAAAACAGGGAATGTTGTTGACCATAAGGCTCTAATTGATAAATAAATATAACTTACACGATAATTATGTAATTTTTGCAAATTAAAATGATGTTAATAATAAAATATTTCGTATATATTGCATCTCATATTGAAATATTAAATAAACAACTTACTGATTCATTATTTACTTTAAAATATATTTTACTAATTTCCATAATATAAAAAGAAGCTTATATCATTGATATAAAATTTATCAAAATATCTTTTTGATAAGTTTTATTTTCTAAAGTCGTTCAACGATATATGTCTGATATATTCTGTGAAAAAAAGTTTTTACTTTTATGGTTATTCAATATAATAATCTATACATATACCTATGCTCCTATTATTATGCTATTTTAAGTTCATATTTTATTTATGCAGAAAGAAAAGTCACAATAGTCGAAAAAATTAATGGAAATAAATCAAAATAAAAAAATGGAAATAAATTTAAAAAAATGGAAATAAATCAAAGTATAATAATAATAAATAAATAAAATTTCTAAAGGACTATATCAATTTACAAAATTTCTTCTTTTTACTAACATTGTCACTTTATTTATGTATAGCAAAGCTAGATGGCGCTACGTGTTACAAAATTTAGGAATAGTTTTGATTCAATAAATTTTTAATAATTTCGTTTTATGAAGAATAATTATATCAATTCTTCTTTTCTAAATGTTTTTAATCAATTATATACACCAGTAAGAAACAATTTCACGATGAAGATTAATTAAAGGAAAATAATATTTTATAATTTAGTTTTTAAAAAATAAAAAAAAAAAAAAAAGTATTCATAATTTTTATATTTAAAAAAATAACTTTTACTTGTAAATTATAAAAAGATATCCAGAACTATCTAATTTTTAATAATTATTTTCATAAAAGTTATATCTTAAAAGTTAAATTAAGTCTATGGTATTATTTTGAACACTTTTTTTTTTTATTATTTATGGAAAAACATAATACTAGAATCGAATAAATTTTAAGGGTTTTTGTGAAAGGAGAATAATTTTTGTTGGAATTCTGGGGAATTCTATGCAATTTTTGTTTATTTTGATTGTAATTTGTATAACTTTTTAATTTTTTTTTTTTATTTATAAGATTAAAGTTATAGATACTTAATTTGAACTACGCATCTACTGTAGTGATAATTTGTAAAATTGTAATTGTTGTTCATTAAATTTATTTTTTAGGAGACAAGAAATACATTTTTAAAATTAAGTTTTTTTAACCTGAAGTATTTTTAATTTCACAGCTTCCTGGTATAGATTTCTGAAATTTATGAAAAATAGTGTTTTAACACAGAAATTCAGAACACATATTCTACGGTATAGTAAATTTATTTTGATTTTTTTTACTACATTTTAAAATTTGACCAGATTTTTAAATAGGGGTGTCCTAAAATTATGCAAGATTGAATTTCAAGGTTTGAATTTCTAAACAGCCTAAATAGTCTGCAATATTTGGTAACGAAAGAGATGACTTCTCTTTAAAATGTAACTTTAAGCTTGGTGTTCTGGAGTAATAAGTATACCAAATTGTATTCTAAAACAAATCTTCTTTCACCCTTTATTAAAAATAGTATTTCTCGCTTGGGTGTTGGAGTACCCTATATAAATAAATGAGTGAAGAATTATATTAAATTTAGTGGTGCCATCTATTATGGATAAAATCAACTTCTATCATCAACCTTTTCCTTCCGAAGAGTTATTTGTTTATTAAATTGCCATTAAAATGAGAGCTACTTCTAGCGGCAAACTCAAGTACCACTGCTAAAATTAACTGTTAACTCCTTCTTTCATTAACTAGAGCTGATAGCTAATTTTCGTCAATGTAGTTAAATTAACAGTTACATTAACATTAGCACAGGCCTAGTTTCTATCTTTCTTGAACGCAATAGAAAAACTCCACCAGATAGCTCCAACTTTATTCATGTTAATACGATCCATATAATTTTAACTGATCATCGTTTATTATTATATAAAAATAATGGGCCTATTTTAAATAAGAGATAGTACTAAAATTTATATATAAAAAAAATCAGGATTAAAATTATTTCATACGAAAAATGCTATTTAACATTTTATTATAATTTGATTTACTATAATTGTTTTAAGTTTGATGTATTAACGAGGAATTTGGTGTGCATAATAAAAAGATCAATGTGATTTTTAATTCTATAATATATCAGTTACCTTAATGAGAAAAATAATTAAATTAAATTTAGTGGTGCCATCTATTTTTCATTTTCAACACTATAGGATTTTTAATTGATGAAATCATCTGCATATTTACACAAAAATCATAGCTAGTTAATTATTTTTACTGTTAAAACTTTGATTATTAATAACTTACTTAATATAAATAATATAAATTAATAAATTACTTAAACATAAATTCTAATTGTCTTGCTAATTATTTAATATACAACATGTAATCATTATATCTTATTTACAGAAATTTTTTTTCATATAGTGGAGTTTATTTCAATTCCTTCTATTAGCTCCCACTCTCCCTATATATATCTTGTTCAAATTTTCAATCGTTCAAAAAATACTTCTTATTCATCCACTCAAGTTCAAATACATTTTTTTTGAACTTGTAGTGGATAACACTTAATGTTAATGCAGTTTTTTCAAATATTAATTCATTAATTTAATTTAATTGATTAATTTTAGTTTTTTTTAGATTGAAGTTGCATATATCTACCAATAGATAGCGCCAGATAAACTTAAAAGTGAATGAAAATGATTTATAAAGGACTTTCTGCAATATAGTGTGAAAAAAGTAGGAATTGACTTTAAAATTATTTTTTTATATTACTTGTTTTTAATTTATATTAAAATTTAAATTTATGAGCTTCTGAAAAATAGGTGAACAATTTCCTGAGTAATTGCATTCGCTTTATCCCAATTAAATATTTATAGTATTTTTCAAAATTATATTGTTAATTCTATATTCTCTGCATATTATATTATACAATGAAAATATGTTTGACTAAAATTGTTTTTTTTTTATCTAGATGATTAATTTAAAAATTATATTTTAACTGCCACTAATATGTATATTTTTTAAATTTTACAAACAGAAGAGACAAGGTATTTCAAAAATGTATAAAATTATTTCCACAGAAATAATTTTATTAAGGATTTTTAATGTTCTATAACAATATTAGTTGTTAAAATAAACTTTCAAAAAATAAATGAAAAAAAAACTTAAATGGTATAAATGCAAAGAAATAAAAGCAAGTAATAGTGATGTTTTCTTTATGATATCGATTTGATAATATTGTTGTATTTTTTAATGTTTTATCAATATATAGTGTATAACCCGAATTTTACATTTATTTTTGCTTGAAATAAAAGTTCTGCATACACACATATGTAAAAAAATATTTCTTTACTAAATATTTGTACATTTGATATACATTTACCAGGACTGAAATATTTGAGATTTTAATATAAGCAAATAATGATTAAGGAAAAAGGAGCTATATATTAATAACTTTCTTGTTTTAGAAAAATAGTATTTGTACCCATTGATACGTTATTGATTGTATCTATACCATTGATACGTTATTGATAGCATCTATACCATTGACACGTTATTGATAGCATCTATACCATTGATACATTATTATTATCTATACTATTCATACGTTGTTTTGATAAATTAGTATCTATGCGTTTCCGTATCAATATTTTTCCTATTCTCAAACCGAATCGTAAAACATAGCTAATGATTCGTGACTCTCCGTGGAAAACAAAATCGCTCAATTAGATTTTTTAAAATTTTCAATTTTTTGAGATAATAAATAAATTTAAAAATCGCTGGAAAAAAGTCCTAAAAAATATAATCAGCTGGTCACCCATAAAATATAAGTACCAAGTACCCAGGTAATACACGCTATCCATAAAATTTAGAATTTTATACAAGAACAAAAGGCATAGCAGTACTCTTAAATTATAAAAAGTATAGAATTCCCAAACGATTTTGAAATAAAATTGTCTTTGCTTCACGATCTTGTCTTTTTAAGATCTTTTAGAACAATTTTATATTGTTTAATTACTTAATTATATAATTATTAGCTCGTGAAAGAAATTTAAATAAAAAAGCTCTTGAAGGAAATAATAATAAAAAAATAAAATAAAAAAAATAAAAAACGCAATAAAAATAATTAAAAGTCGTCCAGGAATGAAAAACCCCATTCCTGAAAACAATATCCATTATTGTATGGTTAAAATTGGCGCTTTGGAACTGTAATTTTGTTAGGATATTTTCATATGATATACTTGTCAAAAAATGTTGCTTTATTTATCTCAATTCTACTAATACAAATGAATAAAATGTTGATGCATGATTATAAAATTTGATTGAGGCAAAGGAAATGTAGTTTCAGGTAGTTTGCATGTAAATAATACATTATTTAAATCAAACAATACGAACCAATTTCAGCATAAACACTATTTAATATCTCGATGTATTAAATGTATTAAAAATATTTTAGAAAGTGATAGTTAAAAAAAAAATATATATATAATTAGCAGTTGCCAGATTCAACCAAATATCTAAATATATATAAAAAAAAGAAATCTTTTGCAAATAGAATTAGTTTGATTTAAAAAATAT
>BPLQ01007596.1:9189-53236 GCA_021605075.1 Caerostris darwini
CGTGATAATATGGGTGATGAAATCTTGTTGAAAATTTAGTGGTTTATGTAAGAATTACTGCCGCATTCCGTAAATGTCTAGCTTGTACCTTGAAAAATAAGTCACTTTGTTCGAGTCTAAGGTATCTCTTTAGACTCGAACAAAGTGACTTATTTTCATTACTATTACTTATTCTAAGTTACACTGAATTGTAGAGATTAACAAATGTTGTCAATTATTAACTCAAATGATTCAACTACCTCATGCTGCACTTAGGTTATGATGTTAAATATTATATTATCTTAAACATTTTCACATTAATATGCCCAACATTATAATGTTTATCCAAACGTGTTGCGCTATCCTATGCAGAAAGGGCAACACAATGGGGCTTAAAAAAATCACCGACTACTGCTTTGCTGTAAAGATGCCACGAATGGCAGCCAAAGAGCTTTTAAATTAATTAATATATTCCATTATTTTTTTTAATACAATTGTTTTGTTGTTGTTGTTGTTGTTGCTTATCCCCTTGATTTAGAATCCTAAACCAAGTCCAGTGGATCATGCTGCATCAATAGATCGTAAACTGTCCTCCCCTCATTCAACAGTTGCCTCACAGAGGCACCAATACAATCTATGAGATGAGAGGGAGATGCGATGGTCGAACAATGACAAAGGGCATATGTCTTCTCGTCTCCATTGAAGGTCAAACTCTTAATGTGGCCAGTCCTTAGTCTAGCTAACGCCGTTTGAGCAGGTCTAGGACAGGAGCAACTGCATGGACATACCAGGATATTTAGCGGCGCACCATGCATGAATTGGTGGCGACCTCCATGAGGTATTCACTCTGGCTAAAGTCATGGAATGAACCTCTGAAGCTAACAGATTGGAAGAAGAAGCTTTGGGAAGTTCGCAACCTTCCCTAGCGAGCAGATCAGCAATTTCATTTCCGTAGATGCTCGCATGGGAGGGAATCCAACAATTGTTTTAGGCAACACATGGATAAATAGGCACTGGTACATGCCATAGGTATATCTAGGGATTGCAATATCGGACCAAAAGTTCAACACCGGTCTTTCATCTTTTTTTTTTTTTTTTTTCAAAATTATCTAAAATCCCTTACGGCTTGGGCTTAGAACTGAGCTTAAGTTTGTATCTTCATCGCAATTAGATTATTTCCTCTTTAACAAATTTGTATCATGTTTCGTTTTTAAATGTGTATGGAGTCCGCTTGTACTTCATTCACTTTAATAACTCTTGAACATTTTTTTTTTTTTTACATTGTGCCACCATATTCTTTTCATAATATAAATAATGAAACCAAACCGAAGTATTATCAACTGATTTTTTTACGTTCTTTAAAGTTATTCTTATTCATTATTAAGAGGTATTATTTATGAGTATATATATATAATAAATCTGAAAAATATTTTGAATTCTAAAGTATGATATACAAATACAATGCGAATAACAAACTCACTAACTTAAAAAATATCGAAATATTACACACTTTCTTCACAACTACAACCTTGTTTTCACAGATGAGAATTCACAGATAAGAATAAGAATTTCACACATAAGAATTCTTTCACAGATAAGAATTCTAAATTTCTAGTAAATACCGAAAAAACCGTTATTTAAACTTGTGAATACTGGTATTACAAAATTGTACAAATGGCTTATTCCGGTATAGCGGTATTGCAATCCTTAGGTATATCTTAACAAATCTGATGATGTACAATTTTTTTACCTATTTGTATTATGTAGCTTGACTAGAAATGCTGATCTCATAATCAAGATAAGTATTTCTTATGATAACATCAAGTATCCGATATGCCCATATAAAATTTAATGTAAAGAATCTAGTCATATTTAAGTATTTAACTTATTTTTATTGAAAACAATTGCTTTAAGGTACTTTTAAATTAATTTAAATTTTTCCCTATTAACAATTATAACAATTTTGTCGCCTTTTTGTGTCTTTGCCAAGAAAAATGTTGTATAATAAGGTATAATTGTGAAACAAAATGTAAAAAAATTCATTTTAATAAGTATAAATATTTTAGACAATCCATAGCGATTATAATTACAAATAATTCTATACTTTCAATAAAAATAATATTAATTTAAATTCACCTTCTTTCACATAAATTTCATAGTACTTTCATCAGAATATACCCATTTATTAAAAAATGAAGTTATGTTTAACAAATAATTTATACAGTATGAATTTTTAATTGAAATTACCAACAAGAAATTTCTTAAATTTCAAGTCCATAAATTTGCTTTATATTTGCAATATAATATATATATAGAATACGTTATGAACCATGAAAAAGAGAAGGAATAACTAATATCTTTAATTAAAGTAAATAAATAATTACTTCGAGAAACTCTTGTGACAAGGATGTATTAATTATTTAACTTCCAATCAATTAATTTTGTGCAGACTTGGAAACAGAAAGAATATCCTGACAATATCCATATGTTTATGAAGTTAATACAGAATAGTTACGTAATGTTTATGCAGAAGTTTTCTAAAAGTGATAAGTGAGATACAAAATAAATGAATATTTTAAATGTCTCGAAATCCTTCATTAATTAGAAAATTCCTTTTAAAAGCGAGAGAATTCAAAAATATTAATTGAGTTCATGTCAGTTTTATATTTATATTCAAACAAATAAAACTTTTCAAAACTTTTCCGATCATTTATGAATTTTTCAATTTAATTTTATGCATTTTTATCACTTATAAAAGTCGTTTCCTAATTGGTTTTTTAATTTATTTATTTATATATATATTTTTTTTTTATCTGAGACTAAAAAAATGAGATATTTGTTTTATCAAGCAAAATTATTTTAATTGCAAAAATAATTTTGGTTAATAGCGTACAAAGGCACAGTGTAAAACGCAAATTTTTAAAAATAATTAAATTCAGTATTAATTCTATTACTATTTAGATTCAACTATCTGACTATTACTGAAAATTCATTTAATATCTAAGACTTAAAATTCCTTTAAATTTTTTTTTCGTCGTAAGTTTTGGAAACTTCTAGAAATTTCTTAACATCCAATTTTAGCATAAATATAGATTTTAAATTAATTATTCTTTTTTTTGGTCAGATATGTTGAATAACTTTAACTAAATCATTAAATTATTATACTTTAAAGATATGAATGCTTGTTATTTCTGCTTACTTATTCTTTTCATTGCCTCCGCAGTGCTTTGGTGGGCCTAGGCCGTCTGCCTACTGGCAGATTTCGAGAAGGAGGTGTCTTCTTTTTATGGGGTAGGGTTGTCAGCGCTACGACCAACACTCTACAGTCATATTAAACTGTGATCTACAGCTTAAAGTGGATTCCGAACCATTACAAACATCCATGATACTGGACTCTAACCCGAAACCTGTGGCACCAAACGCCAGAGCTCTAATCAATTCTTTCCAATCAATAAGAAAAATATAAAAATTTCTCTAACAATAATATCATCTTAAAAAAACGGAAAAATTTTCATAACTTAAATTTTTTTCGGTAAGAATGCTATCATAATTTAACAGCAGAAAGTAATATTCGATTCATAATATAAAAACACCTAATTTGAATTTAAACTCAGAATTGTTTTTTTAAAATATGTATTTTCCAAATTTAAAATAAAGTAATTTTATAAGGCAATCTTTTTAATGCTGTGTTAATTAGTTAGATAATGATACACATAATTTAAATTATGTGGGAATTATCTAACTAATTTATCATGTGAGAAATTATGACACCTAAGTTATGAAACTTGGAGGATTTAAAAGTTACTAAAAACAAATTCAGACAAAATTAAACAAATGATCTTTGTTAATTAAGTTGTTGCTCAGACGGACTACAAGAGTAATAGTCTCAAAACAATTAAACGACGTAGTAATTAATCGGTTTCTTTTTGTTCTTAGAACTCAAACTTCCAACGGTCTAATTAAGAAAATAAATAAATAAAATCACTTAGTGTACAAAAATTATGTGTACACTTTAAATGTTCTTATTCTGCAAAATTCTTTAATGGCAAGACTTTGTGTACATCTACTATTATATGAAGATTTTCATATGGCAGATTTCTACATTTACTAATGAGCATTTGGTCGGTATGTAAAGAAGAACAAAATAAAAAATTCAAGGGCTAGTCTCCATTCGAATTTTATGTCTAGTCAATTTACTGTACAAATTCCTCGCATGCAATTTCAATAACAATATAAATATACGTCCCCTTTTGTAAAGTATGCATAATTGTTCTAAAAAAAGGCAAGGCAGTCAAATTCATGGATGGCATTGTCCAACATTTAGGTCCATGATGCTGGCTAAAATGTCTCAACTACCAAAAACACAGTGCCAAAAAGACGAATGAAACGAGAAATCAAAATTGGCCAACTCGAAGCGGTGCATTTCAAGCCGGTTTCAGGCGAACGTGGGGAGGCTAGTGATTGGTCAAATCTTGTAGCTTAAATCTTCTCGAGCATCTTCGTGGCCGAGTGGCTCTAGTGCTCGGTACCCCAGGTTTCTGGTTCGAATCCCAGTGGGGCCATGGATGCGTGTAGTGGTTCGAAATCCACTTTAAGTAGTTGGTCCCGTCTAATATGACCGTAGAGCGTCACAGGGCTTCATCAGACTTCTCACCCACATCTATCCCAAACTGTAAAGGGACTATAGTAGTAATAGTAGTAGAAAAGAAAAAAAATACATGGAGAATAGAATAAACCAAGCTGTAACATGCTGTCACTGCTCATTCGTCATCATTGACAGGCCACGTGTATTTCAAATATAAAAGATTATGAATGGGCAATTAAAAAATGGGCTAAGATCAGATCATTCCTTGTGCAGACTATCTCGTTCCTTATGCAGGTTATTTTTTAAAAACCAGCAAGTGAGTTTTCAGGGACTCCCAACCATTCTTAGAATTTCCTGTTTTGGAGCAAAACTGGTTCTGATTATAAATTCTGCTTCAAATTAACTCTGATGATTAGTAAACTACGTATGGCATAGCGTTCACCCCTTCATACTGATCGTCACCCCTACACAACTAGGAGTTAAGTTCTGGGGTCTATTTTTTTAATAGTTTGGTCTCTTTTGTTATCATCCCTTTTTTTACTTTTTGGTTTATTCTATTCTCCATGTATTTTTTTCTTTCTTACTACTACTACTGCTACCACACCACTTCACATCACTGTGCCGAAAGTTGAGATGTCCCTTTACAGTTAGAGAATGATGTGGGTGAGAAGTCTGATTAGGCTCTTCGACGCTCTACTGTCATATGAGACCGGGACCTACGACTTAAAGTGGATTTCGAACCATTACACGCATCCATGGCCCCACTGGGATTCGAACCATTACACGCATCCATGGCCCCACTGGGATTCGAACCATTACACGCATCCATGGCCCCACTGGGATTCGAACCAGAAACCTGGGGTACCGAGCACTAGAGCGCTAGCTACTCAACCACGAAGGAGATCAAACGACTAAGAGATCAACGACGAAGAGAATCAACTATCATTCGTAATTGTAAGTATCTTATTTTCAAGAACTTAAAGATATCATATTTTGCCACTGAGCTTCAAACAAGGCTCACTTATTTTAATACATTTTCCAAGGCTAGTTAAAAAATTCTATTAGGAAGAGAGATTAAAGAGCAAAAGCGGTGTTTGAGCATTTAAGAAATTTAGCTTTAATACTAGTAAAGGGGCCTAAAGATCATTTGTTTGTCAGAAAATGACTCTCAGGGGATTGGATCAAGAAAGGTACCGATTTTGATTGAGACATTTCACATCACTCAAACTACGATGTGGCATCAGATAACAGAAAGATTTTCAGCGAAGAGGAAGGAAAACTGTTTGAACGAGACGAGAAAAATAAGACTGGTTCAGAAAGACATAATTCGTGAATGCTGTCAGCTTTGGAGAGACAGATTTTAAAAACTGGGAGAAGACAAATGAAGAGTTCTAGTAAAATACGTTGATTCTAATCTTTCTTGTTTTTAAAATTTTAAAAACTAAAATAGATCTTAGAACAAACCCAGTTATTAACATTGACATATCAGTTCTTATATTGCATGTATGTATGTTTATGTATATAATCATCATGATTGGTGCAACAGCCCAATGTAGGGCGAAGGCCGTCTGCCTACTGGTAGATTTTAAAACATGAGATGTTTTTTAAGGGGTAGGGTTGTCAGCCCTACGCCCTGCAGTCATGTTATATCGGGACCTACAATTTAAATTGGATTCCGAACCACTACAAACATCCATGACACCGCCGGAACTCGAACCCGAAACCTGTGGTACCGAGTGCCAGAGCGCTAGCCACTAGGCTATTTTGTATATGAATGTGCATGTTATGTGTATGTACAAATATATATGATATATATATATATATATGTATGTATGTATACATATATACATATGTACATACACATAAATATATATATATACATCCAGTCGTCTAACGAGCGGAAATACACGGATTATTATATCCTGATTCTATGTATTCCTTGATAAAGCTACTCTCAAGATGTCGGAATTGATTTCTTTCAAGTATTAGGACTTCCTTAATAACTCGCTTATACACGCTGACGTTATACTTGTATATTCTGTGCACATTTTTGAATTCCTGTGTATGTAATATATATATATATATATGTGTGTGTGTGTGTACATTTATGTAAATGGAAAGGGAAAAGAAGGAACACAATCAATTTGCCAACCAAAACTCATTCAGTACCAAAGCTACAACAATATTCACTACATGTAATTTCCATGTTCTTCATAGAAATACCATAAAATAGCATAACAAAACCATAATAACATTTGCTAGACAGAAAACTTTAATTATCTCACATTCTGAGCACTCAATAAAAAAGGAGAATGAAACATATTGATCGAGATACAAGGAGCCCATAAGCTGCAGCAAAGAAATCTAAAATCATTAGCCAAAGCACAAATACAACAAAGTAAACAGCAAATAAAAACGACACACACATAATATATACTGTTTGATTAAATTTCGTTGTGCCTCTTGAAAATTAAAATCGCAGAACAAGTCACAAAAATTAGAAAAGTTATTTAATGAAATATAAGAGCCTTTCTGTTAAACTAGTGTTCGATCCATTTATTCATTAGAAATTTGGCAACAGATGTAGATAGCGATTTCTTTTAACTGTTTTCCAAGAACTTTGATGTCCTTAATCCTTAATTAATTTGGTATCCTTGCAGATAAGCTTTCAATTGTTTGGTTATGCCCTATCATTGGGCCTCGATGGGTTTTAATTTTTGTATCTCTAGAATTGAGTTAGTCTTTCAGATTTAGGTTTTTTTTTTTTTTTTTTTTTTTTTTTTTTGTAGCACTCTGGTCATTTTATGCACCATTGGGCTAATTAAACGGCCTACAGTTTAACATGCATTCCGAACCATTCACAAACATCCGTGCCACCACCAGGATTAACCTGAAGCCTGGGATACCAAAGGCCAGAGCGCTAGCCACTTGGCCACCAGGCCACAAATTTTTAAGGAGAATAATAAGAATAATTTGTAAAGTTTTTTTAATGGATATTTTGTATTTTTGATATGTTTTTTTCAGAAATACACAATAGAAAGATTGAATGGTAAACCAAATTAAACCTGAATTTATCGATCTACTACTACTACTATTACAACTATACCACATCACCGTGCCTAGACCTGAGTCGCCCCTTTACAGTTTGGGAATGATGTGGGTGAAATGAATGGATGCACAAAGGAGGCGGAAAATTTTTGCATAATTCACTTTGGTAGGTACATAAGTTGAACAATGAAGAAATCCTTACAAAAACAGAACAGAATAACAAAAAATTTTAAACTTTAAAAAATGGCCGAAATATGAAAGGCGAAAATATATAAATACATAAGGTAAATTATTAGAAAAATTGAAAATCAATGTAATACAATAAAATATTCTAACAATACAATATTCGAACTTGTATTGTAATACAATATTCGAACTTAGGATTTAGAGGAGAAAGCATGTTTAAATATAATCGCAAGCAACTTCCTAAAAAATGAGAACATCTTCATGCTGACTAATAAGATTAATATTTCAGCATTAAAGAAATTAATGGTCAAGATTTTTTACAATATTGATACGTGTATTAGGGAACATTATTATATTGTTGTACTTTATAAGGCGTTAGGTCTACATTCGCGTGTCATATAAGATGAAAAACCGAAACATTTCTTTCAGTGTGACACGTTGTTAATAGAGTTTTTGCATAACGTTTTTTTATCGTCCGATATTTTTTTCTTCCGAGCGCGCATGCTCATAGGAATAGCTCAGTAGTGCAGTATTACAGATACGCATGCGAAATAAGTACAATGTTTCTTATGAGCATGCGCGCTAAGAAGAAAAATATCGGACGATAGAAAAAAAGTTATGCAAAAACTCTCTAATATCTCCACAAAATAAACTCTTTTCACAAAGAAGAGTCAGTAAGGCGCGCTATTAGTGACTCCTTTCTCTTTTAGAATTGCCTGCACATGTTGTCAATAGGTAATGGAGAGAGTTAATTATACAATGCAACGGAGATCTTAAGAACAAACATATATTGTTTGGATAACAACAGTCATTATCAAGTTTTTATGTATTTAGAAAATGTATCTTTATCTTGTTGTGAGCTGAAATTAGAAATAATATTGTAACAAACAAAGGGTTATTATTTACATCACATAAAGAAAAGTTTAAAATGTGCAAGATAAAGGTTAAAACATTTGTAACACTCCTTAAAAGATTAATTATGTGTATGAATTAGAGAAAGAACTGAAAGTTTTTATCAAATGTTATTTAAATTTTGCTAAATGTTTTTGTCCTATAATATTAGGGCTTTTTCTTGTAGTGTTTTACTTAGAAGTTCTTAATAAATTTTCGTAAAACAGGGAATCAGAAGCAATTTTATAAGAAACCAAATACATTAAATAATATATAAGTTAAAATTTAAAATAAATTTCTTTTTATAATTGCAAAAAAATAAAAAATATTAATAGTCATTTACTCATTTCAATCTCATCAGAGGTAGTAATATATATATATATATATATATTAATAGTCATTTATCCATTTCAATCTCATGAAAAATAGTAAAAAAATATTAATACCCCTTTACTAATTTCAGTCTCATGAGAGATAGTAAAAAAAATATTACTAGTCATTTATTCCTTTCAATCTCATCAGGGTTAGTAAAAAAACATATATTAATAGTCATTTATTCCTTTCAATCTCATCAGAGGTAGTAAAAAAAATATTAATAGTCATTTACTCATTTCCATCTCATGAGAGGTAGTAAAAAAATATTAATTGTCATTTACTCATTTCAATCTCTTGAACGGTAGTAAATAAAAAATATTAATAGGCATTTACTCACTTCAATCTCATGAGAGATAGTGAAAAAAAATTAATAGCCATTTACTCATTTCAATCTCTTGAACGGTAGTAAATAAAAAATATTAATAGGCATTTACTCACTTCAATCTCATGAGAGATAGTGAAAAATATTAATAGGCATTTACTCACTTCAATCTCATCAGAGATAGTAAAAAAATATTAATAGTCATTTACTCATTTCAATCTCTTGAACGGTAGTAAATAAAAAATATTAATAGGCATTTACTCACTTCAATCTCATGAGAGATAGTGAAAATATTAATAGGCATTTACTCACTTCAGTCTCATCAGAGATAGTGAAAAAATATTAATAGTCATTTACTCATTTCAATCTCATGAGCAGTAGTAAATAAAAAATATTAATAGTCATTTACTTATTTCAAGCTCATGAGAGGTAGTAAAAAATATTAATAGTCCTCCACTCATTTCAATTTCATGCGAGGTAGTGAAAAAAATATTAATAGTTGTTCGATAGCTCAGACTCAAGATACAAATTCCAAAAATGACACATACTCAGTTAATGGAAATAATACTCGACTCAGTGGACTGTATGTAAATAAAACTCCTTTATTTTTGGCAGTCATCAAACTCGTAGATGGAACTGCCCACATAACCTTTCACTTGAGGGTTACACTCAATTATTTATGCAGTCATCGCGCTCATGGATGAACTGCCACAAGCAACCTTTCTTGATGGTCGCTGGGGTTGAACTCTATGAATTATGCAGCCACCGCTACTCATGGATGGTCCGCTAACACCAACCTTTTCCTTCGGTCGCTAAGTTTCAACTCGTTTTACTTAACATTCCTTCTTTCTCTCCCTGGCCCTAATTCCGTTTTTCTCTCCAGACACCCCCACAAACAGGATGTTTTCCGGGCATAGGGCGTTGACCTCTCCTAGAGGGGAACATGGGTTTCGACGTAACAATAGTCAATTGTCATTTCAATTTCATGAGCGGTAATAAATAAAAAATATTAATAGTCAATTGCTCATTTCAATCTCATGAGAGGTAATAAAAAATATTAATAGTCAATTGCTCATTTCAATCTCATGAGAGGTAGTAAAAAAATATTAATAGTCATTTACTCATTTCAATCTCATGAGAGGTAGTAAAAAATATTAATAGTCAATTGCTCATTTCAATCTCATGAGGGGTAGTAAAAAAAATATATTAATAGTCAATTGCTCACTTCAATCTCATGAGAGGTAGTAAAAATAAAAATAAAGAAACTTTAAAAAAAAATATTTTCTTTGTTATAAATGTCATGTTTCAAAAACTACTGGCATTTTTAAGCATCATTTATAAGCAATGGCTATTTCTGTTTTCGTTTTTATATACAATGGATCGACACTTTCCGAAGATTCAAGTTTCAATGTTCTGCAACCAGACATTTTGATCGGATTTTCTCACACATCACTTGAAATTGTTGTCTCTAGGAGACGCTTTTCTTGGAGAGGAGATTTAATATCAATTCTTGTTTTTTTTTTTTGTATTTCTCTTTAAAGAATACCGTAAACAATTCTTTTTGTGAATGCATATTTCATTTTGCTTTTAGAAACGTATTTTTGTTATATCTACATATTTTCAAGTACTTTTTTAAATTTATGTTGTATATACATATTTTGTATTTCATGTACATATTTTTGTATTTCATGTACATATTTTTGTATTTCATGTACATATTTTTGTATTTCATGTACATATTTTTGTATTTCATGTACATATTTTTGTATTTTTTTATGAAAAATTCAAAAATAGTTTATTTGAGTATTTTTTTATTAATCTTCTTTAATCTTCTACAACGTTAAAAATCTTAAAATTTCATGGTTCTGAATACCAAATGATACTTGCAATACCAAACAACAACTCACTCCAATTTCACGAAACAAAAATTTCGAATTTTTTTCAAGGCCAAACTGCAACTCACAGAAAAGAACATAAACTCTCTGATCTATAGTGAAAGAGTGAATATTTGACTTCCGTAGTTATGGAAAAGTAAAATGGTTTCTATTTACAATTTGGGAAAATAGATATCTTATACTTTTAGGAAAATATTTTTTTTATTTATTTACTTTTTATCCCTTCAGATCTGAGGCATTAGACCTGAATTCAATTGCCGCTATAAATCGAAGAGTGTATGTTCTCTGTGTGTTACAGTTTGACCTTGAAAAAGTTCGAAATTCTTGGGTCGTGAAATTGGAATGAATTGTCATTTGGTATTGCAAAAAGTTTTTCAAATTGGGAGAAAAACCCACAGAAAAATACCGTAATCAGTTCTTTTTTGCGAAAGCAAATTTCATTTTTCTCTTAGAAACGTGTTTTATGTACATTTCCTTTCATGAAAAAATTTAAAAATAATTTATTTAAGTATTTTCTTTCTAATAATCTTTTGATTAAAAGTTAAAAATCTTAAAATTTCATGGTCACGAATTTCATTGTTTTGAAAAAATAAAATGGTTTCTATTCACAATTTTGGAAAATAGAAGTCACACTTTTAAGAAAATATTTATTTATTATCCCTTCAATTCTGAGGCATCAGACCTGAATTCTATCGCCACTATAGATCAGAAAGTGTATGCTCTTCTCCACAAGTTACGGTTTGACCTTGAGAAAAGTTCGAAGTTCTTGGGACGTGAAATTGGAATGAGTTGTCATTTGGTATCACAAAAGTTTTTTGAAATAGGGCGAAAAAAAACGATTTTTACTGCAGTGAAAAATTCATGCTTTTTCCTTTTATTTGAGCATTTCTCGCCATCGATTATTGAAAAGAAAGGAATAATTTTTTATTTTTTTTTTATTTAATTCATTTCCATTTGTAGCTATTTTAAAAGACCATTAGATTCTTAACTATTTTTAATTTAATTTTGCACATAATTTTTTCATCTTTTCATGGTATGAAAAATTTTTTGAGAAAAATACTTGTTATATATAGTTTTTACATTCATTTCACAATAAAGAAACAAACATTTTGCCTATTTTTTTTTTTTTTTGTTTTGTTTTGTTTTTTACCTTTTTTTTTTATCAAATTTTGACATGTATACATCAAAATTATCTAACATCCAATGCTTAACAATTTTAAGAATTGATCTTCAAAATCAACCTTTCGGAAATAACTCTGCACAATTTGTATGTTAATTAATAAAAATAATGAAATAATAAAAAATTATTTATGAAACAAACAATTAAAAAATTAATGCAAAACTTGTTGGTATAGTTATAAAATATTCTTAAGTGTCTAAACAATCTTACTATTTTAATTCAATTGCTCCACTCAAATAGCTTTTTTTTTCTTATCTTACTTGGTAGACAACAACATCTAGGATTTCGGGTTCGAGTCCCGGCGGTGCCATGGATGTTTGTAGCGGTTCGGAATCCACTTTAAGCTGTAGGTCCCGGGCTGTTTAGCCTAATGTGTGCCCAAGATGACCATAGAGCGACAAACTAAACAAACAACATCTAGTCCAAATTCAAGAACCAGCGTGGTCTAAGGGAAGGAAGGAAAGGGAGGGCATCTTCTGTTGTGATGGAGCCCCCGTAGGTAGAAGTCTGACTTGGTTCCGTGACGCTGAAGAAGGAGTGCAGTGCTTTCCGGAAGGATTTTTAGAGAGAACTACCCTACTTTTGCTTATAGTATGGGAGAAAACTCGTAAAACTCCCACCAGGTAGTCTGACTCACCAGGCAAGATGCTGAAAATCAGAACCGCCATCGAGTCTCCTCGTTTTTTGAATCAGTACCTACTGAAAAGTCGCCAGCAGATTGAACATTCGCCCTAATAATTGAGCCACGAGTCGGGCTTTTAAAAATGGTAACTTCGTCCAGTGGTAAATAGTATATGATTAAATCCCTTCTTTTTCAATTTCTTCTATTAGCTCACACTCTCCCTATATATATCTTGTTCAAATTTTCAATCGTTCATAAAATACTTTTTATTCATCCACTCATGTTCAAATATATTTTTTGAACTTGTAGTGGATGACATTTGATGTTAATACAGTTTTTTTTCAAATATTCATTCAGTAATTAAATTTAATTAATTAATTTTAGTTTTTTTTTTTATTTAAATTGCATATATCTATCTACCAATAGACGGCACCAGATAAATTTAAAAAACTGAATGAAAATTATTTATAAAGGACTTTCTGCAATAGAGTGAAAAAAAGTAGGAATTGACTTTAAAAAATATTTTTTTTTTATATTACTTGTTGTTGTATACAATAAATGATCTTTAAGGCAGACTAATATTATTATAATTGTATATTTTTCAATTATAATAATATCAATTATTACAATTCAATTATAATAATTTTCCTTTTTTCTGACATTCTGAATGAAACCCTAGTTTCCATAATAAATATTACTGAATAATGTTCATCTTAATGGGAAATGTCAACTCTCTTTTTTGGGCAAAACATTTTTGTCCAAAAAATAATATAAATATAAAAATATAAATGAATTAACTTAATTCGTTACAGTTCCCGTTTTTTTTAAATTAAATACAATTGTAGTTACCAGTATTTAAATTTAAACTATATTAAAATTCTTAGCTATATTCTTATGCTAAGCTCTATTCTTTTGAAAAATTATTTAAAGTTTTATATCAACCTAAGCAATGAATTTTATATGTTATTGTAATTTATCATCAAAAGAATAAAGTTACTTTATTGCTGACTCATATAAATTACATTGCCAAACGTTTACATAAAGGGATGTAAATTAAAGTAGGAATTTATTGTAAAATGTTGCTGTTGTGTTTGTTATAATTTTAATAAAAAGAATTTGCTCGTTTTATTCATCATTATTTGTAAAAGAGATAAAAGTTAAATCTTGTAATTCCACTAATGTTAAAAATTCAATATAAAATAAACATACGATAAACATTTAATTACATTATTTGTATAAGCTAAACATACAAGACTTTTACTTGTAATCTTTTAAAACGATGAAAGTATATCAAAAGCATAGCAAAAGTAAAACAGTAAAACAAGTCAAAAATTTTCCCTTGCATCTACAAAACAAATAAAAGTCATTGTAAAACAGGTAAAAATTTGTCAACTTTGCTTGAATAACCAAAAATATACAAAGCTGTTATTTTGACATTCTAAAAAAGAGATTTCCAAAGTTTTACAATGTTTCTTTTTTAACTAAATGTTTCTCTATTTTGACAAAGAGAATAGTTAACGAGCGAAGACATTCTTGCGGCCGAAAAAAAAAAAAAGAATAGGTTAAAAATAAAGCCGCTTTGTTATTCTTCGACGGAAATAGTGCAGTGTTGCCACGAGTTCCTTAGAAAATTTTCCTAATTTGCTTCCGCAGAATGAAAAAACAGTTAAAAGATTCTGATCTTTGTTTTTCTATCGAGTTTTCTTAACTAATTAAGATAAGGTCTTAGTGGAATTGCGTTCTGGCATTTTTTTGAAAACATTATGAGCCGACTAATTGGTTTAAACTGATTTAACTTTTTTATTATTCATTTAATTCCGCAAAAGATTCCAATAAAAAAAATAATAAATTTTCATATCTAATTTAAAAACCTTTAAAAATTATGTTATTTTTCAATCAATATAACGTTACCAGTTACTTTAGTAAAATTAAAAATTAAATTAGAATTCATTCAATTATTATAATTATACGCCTTGGGTTTCAATATAATTTATTATTCGTGAAAAGAGATTCATATAATGTATGGGTTTCATATAATTTATTACATTTTACCTGCTCTATAAATAATTACATTTTACTTAAGTTAATAGTCAATTATTCATAAAAAGTAAAAATTCTTAATGTAGTGTGTAGGTTGAGCAAACATATTGTACTGAGAGTGGTTGGGTTGAGGCACAGGTTGAAGAACTCACAGCTTTATTGACACACGCACAAACATCACATATATACAATTAGAGACAAAACTATTTAACACATTTAAAGACTGAGGATTATAGATTCATCGAAGGATTCCATTTCTAAACCAAAAACTAATACTCAGCTACGTGCAGGATTCGTGAAATATATATTCCTCTCCGGGTGAGAGTCTATAGACCAGCTAATGCACTGTTGAATATATTTTCTCTCGGGATGAGAGATTGTAAACTAAACGTTTTCTCAGAGTGAGCGTAGGTTGCGCTGTACTTTCTCTCGGGTGAGAGTCCCGAGGCCTACTGACCAATTCTCCTGAACCCTTTTGCCAGTGCGTAGGAGGAAGCAAGGTTATATTATTTTAATAGAAATAATATCGTTTTCATTAATAAACTAGTATATGATAGTTTTGCACATTTTGGTAAGTACTAATTCATTTGAAAAAAATTTTAGTTAACGCTTTGATGTATCAACATAATTTCATATTACAAGAGAACTGGGTTGTTCTAAAAGGAAGAACTCAGAGTTATGTTTCATGAGTGAAAAACCAGAAAACATGCACTGATCCAGCCTAACAAAAGAATATTCCAACTACCATTTCAAGGGGATCGAAGTAAAATACAATAAATATTAACCATTTAAAACTTTCTAGACTACAGCCGTGGCTTGGTTTATATTCAACACTCTAAACGTTTTTTAATTCCAAGCATGTGATTTGATTCTATTATATTTGCCACTAATAAGTTAGCAACAATTTCAGGATTACTGTAAATATATTGCATTAATTAGAAAATTTGGAAGATAAATATTTTTCTGAAGATCTATGAAAGATCTATACATCTATATTAAGACTTATATGTAAAAACATCTTACACAACCAATGTAACAACTACAATGTATATAATAAAAGTTTATATTAACATTTCTTTTAAAGTGATATCGCTATGATATTTTCCTACAAAATATGACGCAGTAACTCAATTTCAGTCTCAAAAAAGGTTTGAGCAGCCAATATGATGTCAAAATACAATAAAAGTAAAAAACTTAGCATCGCGTTAATATTGTAGTTTTAACCAATGATTACGGGAAGGCAGAAGACCTTCCTATAATCAAATCGAAGTGCGTCTTTCTGATAAAACGTTCCTGACAACCAATCATATGTCTACTGGTCAATACAGCGAAAGTGTTCAAAATTGGCATATAGTGCTATGAGAGCTAAATTGTTAAGTTTAATATTGATCGTAAGTTCTTTTTTTCAACAAATAAAATGTAAATAAAATCTATACAGGAATAAACATGCATGTTTAATTCCACTGTATTACACTCATGTCCATAAATTAAGGATAATTCAGAATTACACAGAAATTGAACTCTAAAAATAAAAATTTCACCTGTAGAATTATCACACACAACTTGAAGAAGAATATACAAATTACAGGAAACTACCAGATGGCGCGGATAGTACGTCATAAGGTCGAGAGTGTAAGAGAGGGGTATATAAGGAATGGTGGCAAAGAAGTAAAATTGTTCACAAGCGCTTTAAAAGCCTTTCAGTGCAATAACCGCATAGTTATGGCACAAAGGAAGCATTTGGATGATTTCTTACGTGGTAGAATTATCGGACGACTGGAATGTGGACGTACCCAGCTGGAAGTATCCGAGGAACTTGGAATAGCCCAGAGTGTCATCTCCAGGCTTTGGCAACGATTCCAAAATGATGGTAATATGAGTAGATGTTACAGCACAGGTCGCCCCCGAGTTACAACGCCGAATGAGGACCGGTATTTAGCAGTAACTGCCAAAAGAAACAGACGGAGTACAGCATCAGACCTGTCTCGTCAGCTCTCTTCAGCTACCGGTACGACAGTTTCAAGGCAGGCCGTGTACAGAAGCTTAGAGCACATTGGTCTAAATGCACGTAGGCCTGTCAGATGTGTTCCATTTACCGCAACTCACTGTCGCCTGCGATTAACCTGGAGTAGAGAACATGCATTGTGGACACCGCAACAGTGGTCTGGTGTGATGTTTTCCGACGAGTCCAGGTTTAGTTTGCAGTCTGATTCTAGCCGGACTTTCATATGGAGAGCACCAGGTACCCGTTACCACCAAGAGAACACCATTGAACGACACCGTTACGGTGGTGCAGGATGGCTCGCTTGGGGAGGAATTATTCTTGGTTCCAGAACTGACCTGCATGTTCAGAGTATAACGATGACAGGCTACATCTATCGGGATGTCATTCTGGAACAACATGTACGTTTGTTTCGGGGCGCCATGGGTGCTGAATTTCTGTTTATGGATGACAACGTTCGTCCTCACCGTGCAAACATTGTAGACGAATGCCTTCAATTGGAGGATATCACGCGTATGGATTGGCCAGCATACTCACCGGACTTGAATCCAATAGAGCATGTGTGGGATATGCTTGGCCGACGAATTGCAGCCCGTCAACCCCCTCCCACCTGTCAACCGGAACTTCGGAGGGCATTGCTTGATGAGTGGTGTAATATTCCCCATACTCTTTTTTGTAAATAGGTTCTTATTTGAAATTTGCTCCAGGGAGTAAAAATCGCAATTTTTATTAATTATGTCAAACATATAGCATCTTTTTTTTTGCTCTTTACCTTTTGTTTAATAAATAGAGTTTACAAATAAGTCAAATTTGTTTTGCTTCTGTCTCTTTCTTTGCCTGAACTTCATTATCCTTAATTTATGGGCATGATTCATTGTATATTCATTGCCAACGTCGAATTCAAAATCGTCATTATATTGATATTATATTATTGTATTTCTATTTTACTATACATTAAAAAAATGTTTTTCATTCATCATTTTTCACAAGACAATTTTAAATAAAATACCTATAAATATGCTTTCACTCATAAAATGTGAATAAAAAAAATAATAATGTTTTTTTTTATTGTATATTCGAGCGTTTATCATACTTCATGGCATAAGCTCATTAATCTATTTTGCATTCATAATTCTCGCCAATGCAATGAGAACTGAAGGTGATTCGATTTTTTTTTTTTTTTTTTTTTTTAATTTTAGTTCAATGAAAGGACTTATTGATTTGAAAGGTTTCGTCTCTTTCTGGGATTGGAGAATCTTGTCTAGAAACAATTTTTTAAAACTTCTACAAGACTATCATGGTAAAATCGCAGTATAGGAGCAGTTGGGATTTGGCGTCAAAAATGTTTTTCCCCAAAATGCCCCAAATGGTGGCCAAAAATGATATAAAGTTAAAACGACTTATGAATGAAGTAAAAATAATGTAATAATACAGTTAATATAATTAATACACTTAATATAATTAATACTGTTAATATAATAATACAGTTAATAAATAATGTAATAATACAATTTAATATACAGTGAAAATAATTCATTAATTTGAAAGGTTTCGTCACTATTTCTTGGATTGGTGAATCTTGTTTAGAAACAATTTTTTAAAGCTTCTACAAGAATATCATGGTAAAATCGCAGGATAAGAGCCGTGGGTTTGGCGTCAAAAATGTTTTTAACCGAATTGCGCTAAATGATAGCCATAAAATGTCGCTAAATCCCAATGTCCCTTATTTTGCGATTTGGCCAATATCATTAATTTAATTTTAAGACAATTATTTTTTTAATTAAAGATATTTACCTCTGAATAAGCAATTGATTTTAAGTATTGATCTTAGATAATTTATCATTAGAAGAATACTCAATTTTCAAAAATTATAAATAATAAATTGACTATGATGAAGAAAAAAATAAGAAATTTTTAAATGGCACAAGCATATCTAAACGCCTACAGCTGATTTATAAGAGTAATAAAATATTCTATAATTAATTTATCAAATTAGTAAAAAAAAAGTACCGTTAAATAAATAGTTTAAAAAAGTGATAACATTTTTGAATATCCTAGATTCTGTTATCATAAGATTTCTTTTTTAATAATGTATTTTGTAAACTTAAAATTGGCGTCTTACGCATTTTCATTTAATTAAATGATTTTAAGCATACATTTAAAAAATTTACTTCACATTTTAAATAAAAAGTTATATTCTTAAAAACATTTACCCAACTTTAATTATTTATAAAATTTTATTTCATTTTTCTTACAGGTATCTAACGAAATAAAAAAAATGTTAGTCATTAATTATTAATAATTAAATAAATTAATGCATTAAAAATAATTAAATTACTGTTAAAGAATAATGCTTCATGTTTTTATAGGGATGTTGGTTTTTACTGTGTAAATATTGGCTTATCTTCATAATATTATTAGTTGCCAAATGAACAAATTTAATAAAGTATTTTTCAAATTGTTAATGCAACGCAATGTATTAATGAAATTAATGTTATATGTAATAAATGAAGAGGTAATGAAGTTGCAAAGATGAATACTAATAATAATATGAAGATAAACTAAAACACAGACAATTAAGAAGCTTTTAACCTTCTATATATTGATTTATCTTCATAATATTATAAGTGGAAAATTTAATAACAAATGAACAAATTTAATGATGTTTTTTTTCAAATTATTAATGTAACGTAATGTATTAATGTGATTAATAGAGTAGTGTATATTATATTATTGTATTATATACTAATGAACTTAAAGTTATATGTAATGAATAAAGAGGTAATGATGTTGTAGTGATGAATACTAAAAATATTATGAAGATAAACCAAAACACAGACAATAAAGAAACTTTTAATCTTCTAGGTATTGGTTTATCGTCATAATATTATTAGTTGATAAATGAGCAAATTTAATTATGTAGTTTTCAAATTATTAATGTCGCGTAATGTATTAATGTAATTAATATATTAATGGCAAATTGACTAGCTTTCTGATGCTCAGGTTTCGGGTTCTAGTCCCGGTCTTGCCATGGATATTTTTAGTGGTTCAGAATCCACTTTAAAACTGTAGGTTCTGGTCTAATATGATTGTTGAGAGTTGGGTGGAGGGCTGACAACCCTACACAGATAAAAGAAAGCATCTCCTGTCTCGAAATCTGCCAGTAGGCAAACGGTCTTGGCCCACCACAGGGCTGTTGCGCCATTCAAGAAGAAGTAGAAGAACAATATATTAATGTAATTAATTTTATGTGTTTTGAACAAAGATATAATGATGTTATAATGATAATGTAATAATATTATTAGTTGCCATATGAACAAATTTAATATTGTATTTTTTAAATAATTAATGTAACATAATGTATTAATGTATTGTTAAATGTAATGAACAAAGATTGATGATGTAATAATGAATATTAATGTCATTATGAAGATAAACCAATACCCAGACTGTAAAAAAGCTTTCAACCTTCAAGGTATTGGTTTATCTTCATAATGTCATTAGCTTCAAAAGCAAAAAATTTGGTAATCAATACAATGTTTTTTTTTTTCATAATAATTATGTTGCTTGTAATTGTACACGAATTCAGAGTTTTTAAAGTTCAGTTATTAAACTGGTGAAAGAGAAAGCATTCTGAATCGATTTTCTCGTGTTTTTCCGGATGTTACTGGTTATAATTTCTGATAAATGTTTTTTTATCAGTAAATTTATTGATTACGGATATCTATATTTTTATTATCTGTAAAAATTTACAATATTAATATTAATTTAGTTGGTAAGTAACAAAAAAAAATTACAAATCTTAAAAAGATATGGATCAAGTAATTCAATAAACGTTTATACTTACTCTATTCAATTTCCCGATAATCCATAAATAATGTTATAAAATTCAGGAAGCGTAAGAAATTAGTTATGATTTCATAATTATAAACTACGAAAAAAATGAAAATTAAATAGCAACTCATATTTTTGTCGAACATCGGTGGTCATCATAAACCACTTATATACCTCATGAGCACCCCACTGACGGAGGAATATACTGACATCCAGGAGCACTTTTAGGGAAAATTTAGGGATAATAATTTTTAACTTAGGGCATTTGCGTGTAGTATGGACAACGAATATTGCAGACAAGCTATGTTAGACTCTCTGTTATTGGAAAAATGCCTCAACTATATAAATAAACGTTATACTGATAAAATCTACAGCCGTAAAATGATGGAGCTTACAGAACATTAGAAATAAATCATTTTTCAGTATAGATACTGCATTGTAACATAGAATATATTTTTGTCACAAAAAGGCGAAAAAAATTATTTTTATAGAATACGCTTAATATACAGGGTGATTATAATTGAAGTCTCACTTTCAAAATGCTGTAAAAAAGGACCGCTCGTCTTAAGGAGTTCAAATTTGAAAGATACTTGAAGAAGGGGAAAACGGCATGCCATCAAAAAAAAATTCGAAAGTGTATTAATAGATGGAGCTGCAAGCAATAATGTGAATTCGGCTGCCAGTGATATTTTGAATCGGAATTACAACATATTTGGTATGAGTTGCACATTAAGCTAACTGTAGTATTTAATGTAGTTGATTGTTTCGGTTTTTTTGATGGAAAAAATGACTTCCAAGTCATTCAACAGTTGTGACAGTGTTAGTGGAAAGCCCATCCACCACGGTAAGGTCATACCAAATTCGGGAAAAATCGGGCCATACTGTCTCCACCTTCTTCAAATATCTTCAGTTTAAATTTGAACTCATTGTAACGACTGGTTCTTTTTTACAGCATTTTGAAAGTGAGACTTTAATTATAATCCTGCATATATAGTTGTTATTATAATATATTCTATGTATTATTGGTATGAACTACAAGAAAAGATAGTTGCTTTTTTTATATAATCGCTATTTTTTGAACTCGTCTAATACTAATTATAAAGCAAGTACTACGACTTTATACAAATAAAATAAAAAAAGAACAAAAAATTATTTAACGAATTAAATAACAAAATATTATTTATGTTCAGCGAAGATTTACTGCTGCATGCAAAATCAGAAACAGTTCACTAAATAAAATCAAACGTGTGAAATAACCAATTCTTTGAACACATAAAAATAAAAATAATTGTTAAGTACTGCCAAATTGCAAAATAGGGGTCGTTTGGATTTGTCAACTTTTTTTATCGCCAACTGAGCGATAAGTAGTTAAATGTGGTAACCCCGATCTCTTGTACTGTTTGCAGCTTACTTCAAATACAATCGCAACCCTTTTCTTGGCGCACTTTGGCGAAAAGAATTTTTGAAAGCAAATCCCAATGGCCTCTCATTCTACAATTTTGCCTTAAGAACACAAAATTTAATACAGACTGGTGAAATCAAATTTAATATGGTTTACCATTTAATCTTTTCATAGTTTATTTCTGAAAAAAATATCAAAAATACAGAATATCCATTGAAAAAGCTTCACAGATTATTCTCCTAATCCTTTAATACTACTTGAAAAATGCGTATTATGAAATTGAGTATCTCTTAAAAGATAATATTTGCACTAGAACAGTACTAGAGCAAGTATACACTAGAACAGTACTAGAGCAGGATGCATAGATCGCAACATACCTTTTCCAGCGACCCACCTTGCAATTTGGCCGTTTTGTTTTTAAAATACACTATGTGGAAGAAAGTGACGGGACACGACACTATAACGACATAAACCCATATTTATTAAAATTAATAGGAGGTAGGGCCTCCTTTGGCTGCGATCACAGCTGCAACCCTTCTGGGCATGCTTTCCACTAAATTAGCCATAGTGGCAAGAGGAATTTCCTTCCAAATGTTTAACAGGAAGTTCCATAGTTCAGGCTTGCTTTTGGGGAGTGGGGTGCTGGCCCTCAACCGAAGGTCCAATTCGTCCCAGAGATGTTCAATTGGGTTAAGATCAGGGACACAACACGTGCTACAGTTGATTTTGAGCAGTTACGGAGACGGGATATCTTCCTAACTGACACCTTGGCCAGATGCAATCCAACCAACACACCTTTCTCGAACTCAGACAACTCTTCCCGTGGCGGCATCTTGACAAAAAACAACTCTACTCGACTCCACAGAGTATTTATAGGATATGGCTGACCCGTGATACCTATTATTGCGCATGTGTCAGCTGTATTGTCGACTCTTCTACTTTTCGAGGGGTGTCCCGTCACTTTCTTCCAGATAGTGTATGTAATTGGCAAATTTTCTGTAAGATTTGCAAATTCGAATGAAAGACTAAAACTTGTATAAAGATAAAACTTTGTTTCATAAAAATCTTAAATATTTAAATATTAAAAAGTATTTATTAATTATTTAGTGTTTTCTAATTTACTGCAAACAAGAGCCTTTGTCAAAACAGTATAGGCTGGAGGGGGGAGCCCTAACTACATAATTTGCATTTCTTTCCTATAATATGTATAGCCAAACACATATTCCATGTTTAAATTGCTCTTAACAAAGTAGATTAACATTAATTGTTTGTAGATAAAACATTACTTGTTTGTAGATAAAACATTACTTGTTTGTAGATAAAACATTAATTGTTTGTAGATAAAACATTAATATCACAATCCTGATTAGATCAATACACCACATATTTGTGAACAAATAGTTTTAGGTTTTTGCACTTGATTAAAACAAAATAAAATCAAATAACAAAGCGTTTATTAAATCAATGTAATGCCTTGCATCAAATTCTTTGTTAAACTTGCTATTGTTTAATATTTTAGATAAATAAATTAAATAAATACATCTATGTTAGGTAATTTTTATAATTTTTTTGGTTCTGCGGCTCTCACATATCTGTGAATTTATATAGTAAGGAATCTTTTACCAAAATGCATTAAATTTTCTAACTATAAAGTTAGATAAGATGTTTAATTTTAAATTCCCCAATTTTTAACTTGTGTAATTTTGTTATGAATCCAATAGTTCTTGTATACTTTATAAATGCATAAAAAAATATAACTAAAAAACATTCTCTGTGCACATTGTTTTTGTTACTTTAAAAGTTTTTCATTTGTTTTATAACGTTGCCTTGGAGTTCGTATAACAGTTAAAAACATCAACACATCACTTATGTGTTAATGATGTAATTGTTTGTCACCAAATATAATAAACAAAGAAAACAACAAGCAGTTTTAAGACAAAGCCCCTTTCACATTTAATTACTAAAAACTAGCACTCCAAACAAAAAACTCCAAACTGAAACAGAAAAAAAAAATTCTATATTTTAATTTTATCAATAAGGCTTGTTAATAAGTTTTTCTTTCAAATATGTTTTATTTTCAAAATGCAATCATAAATGCAAGTGGTACACGTGTTATTGATGTACATACAGAATTAATTAAAAGAGTTATTTGGTACATGATTTCAGTAAAAACACAAAACCATTGCATTTTTTTACAATATTAATAAAATTTTCTACATTAAAATTGTTTAAAAGGTAATTGACGATCTCTAAACTACTTGTTTTAAAATCCAATTTATAATCCCAAAATCCAATTAATTTAACTGCTTGCTATGGCATGTTATAATCTACAAAGCATAAAAGAATTTAAACTACAATTTACTTCTAAAAATAGAAAATTTTGTTTTGATTATTATTCATATTTTCAATTATAAAGACATAACATGGGACATATTAATGCAAATCATTGCATTTTTTACAATACTAATAAAATAATTCTGCGTTAAAATTGTTTAAAATATAATTGCTCATCTCGAATCTACTTATTTAAAATCTAATTTATAATCTCAAAATCTAATTGATTTTAACTGTTTGTTATTGCATGTTAAAATCTATAAGACATAAAAGAATTGAAGTGAAAATTTCTTTCTAAAAACAAAACCGTTTGTTTTTTATTATTATTTCGATTTTTTTAATTATAAAGACATATCATGAGAGGTTTCCCTAAACAATTAAAAGAAAGAAGTAGTTTGCGTACGTCTAATGGATTGTTATTAATATTCTGAAATCCAATCACAAGAGTAAATCATAAAATAATAAAAAATAGTATTTAGTAATGCATCAAAAGGCATCATGTAGGAAGAGCTTTAAACTGCATTTGCATTAATAAATTACAGCAATCCCAGTGTGACTTTAAAGCCTCAAAAGAGCCTTTTATTTTTTATCAAAAGTCTCTAAAAATACCAAAATGAACTACAGAAAAGATAATTAAATTGAAGTATTTAGAGAGAAATGCAATTCTTTAATTTTCTGGGGAAGTGTTAGTTCATAAAAAATTCATTTTATAATTAACATTCAACAAATTACTATAAAGTCATTTTATATGATTAAATATGGTGCACAATTTCTAAAGAATCAATCCTGTAGTTGAGGCAATTGCATGACCATATCGAAAAATTCCAACTTTATTTACTTTAAAACTGTTTTTAGGCATAGGAAAAGATTTGAATATTATCTTTAACTTTTATTGCTTTTTAGTCGCATTATATTCTTGAGGCAATACTATTTTTAGAATATTTTATATGTGGCAGCTGTAGCAGTTTTTACCTGTTTTACCAGCAATTTTCAACTATAGCAGTTTTTATATGTGGTGCATGTATCTTAGTTATTATTTATAATATGATGTCTTAATCTTATTAATAGTTAATAAATATTACTATTGACATCTGTAATTTTTAACTTTTATCTGAAAAATGCGAAATATAATGTACAAGGATGTTTATCTAAGAGATATTATCATTTATTAAAAGAAGTTTTATTTATATATATACTCGTGGATTTTGCTTTCTCAACTTTAGAAAAAATGGCAGATATTTAAATATTAAGATATTTCATGTACCACTTATAAAAGCAGGTATGATTGTATTACGAAAAGTCTGGTGGATTGGACTTCTGTACTAAGAGAGCTTTATACAAAGTTTGACAAGTGATATCGAACTGAAAACTTCCTTGTCTACGAAAGGAATTTAAAAAGTTGTTGCAATTAAATCGTAGGCTCAAAAGAAAGTAAGTATAAATTTTATGTGCATACATACAGACACACCTATACACACACATACATGTCCATGCATTTACACTACATACACACACACACACACATATATATATATATATATATATTACGTACAAACAGACGCACGTGTACAAACACATACATGCCCATGCATTTATACGTGCATGTACACATACATATACACACACATATATTTATAAAATATGTAAATAAATGCACTTATATATATATCCACGGTAAACTCACACATGCATACATGCACGTACGCCACGTAGTTTTGGGAAATTAAATAAGCTATTAAATTAAGAAACTAAAAAGAAATTAAAAGAAATAAAATAAGAAATAATATTAAAATAAAGTAATAGTAATAAAATAAGAAATAAATTAAAAGAGAAATAAAAAATTAATGCATATATAGGTTGATGAAAAGTAAAAATCTCTGAGTACGACAAATTTAATGTTTCAATTTGTAAAAAAAAATCTTTCTATTTCACTATTTATCATTGAAAAATGTTTTCTTTTAAGCCAATAATATTTTGCGCCATTATACACTGGTGGACAAAATTAAGAGATGGAAGAGATTTTCCCAAATATCTCAAAAAATACTGAATATAAATAAATGAAATTTAGTATGGATATAGCTTATTCCATGATAATAAAGTATGCAAAACAAAGATGAAAGTGCCATTCACTGGCATGACCTATTGCCAATAAATCCAATGTAGTCTGAACTTAAGGATAAAAGATGTCAATAAAAGTGAGGCTTGTACAGTGTGTGTTGCCTCTAGTATGGTGTATGGTCACCCCTGACAGACAGACAGCATCCACAACGAGTATGCATGCTGTTAATAAGGGAGTTAAGGAGGGCTCGTGGAAGACCCTCCCATTCTTCCACCAGAGCAATTTTTAACTCTAGAATGTTTCTGGGGGAAGGTTGGCGCATCGTAATAGCTCTCCCAAGAGCATCCCAAGCATGTTCAATAGGATTCAGGTCAGGGTATTTGGCTGACCAATCCATTCGTTGATTATCCTCGCATTCCAGATACTCATCAACCATGAGAGCCCTATGTGGTCGCGCATTGTCGTCCATAAAAATGAACTCAGGGCCTACAGCGCCCCTGAAAAGACGCACATAGGGCTCTAGGACCTCCTGCCTGTACCTCTGGGCATTCACGGAACCATTGTCAAACACATGGAGCGGTGTGAGGGTATCTTGCATGATCCCTGCCCAAACCATGACTCCTCCACCATCATAATGGTCCCTTTCGATAATGTTTCTAGGATGGTATCGGGTTCCAGGTTCCCTCCATATCAATAACCGTCCAGAATCAGGTTGTAGACAGAATCTGGACTCATCGGTGAAGAGAACATTAGCCCATTGAAGCTGTGTCCAATTTTGATGTTGTCCGCACCATTCTGCACGCGCTCTTTTGTGGGAAGGAGGGAGTGGGATGCAAATAGCGGGCTTCCTGGCATACAGCCCTCTTTCATGAAGTCTCCTGGAAACTGTCTTACTCGAAATTGATGTTCCTGTAGCAGCCGCTAGACCCCTAGACAATAGAGGGGCTGTAGCCGTCCTCTGGCGCTTAGCTGAAAGGAACAAATGCCGGTCTTCATTGGCCGTTGTAGCCCTCGGGCGATCTTGTCCTGGTCGTCTGCATACTGTCCCACTAGTTTTAAATTGACTCCACAAATTGGAAATGGCGCTTGGTGTTATATCCAATTCCCTAGCAACCTGAGCTTGGGACTGGCCTGCCTCAAGTCTACCCACAATTCTCCACCTCATACTTTCGTCTAAACGATGATGTTCACTCATTTCACCTAAAAACAAGCAAGAAACAACAAGATTATTAAAAAAATACACTAAAATCTGCAACTGTGTTGAAGAGTGGAATGAGATGAACAGCTCGATGTGGACTTTTATACCTCCTGCTGGCTTAGCAACGTCCACAAGAATACGTAAACTTATCTCAGGGCCAATAGCGCTACAGTGACCATATATGGCAATCAACTGTTCAGGTTGTGTGCGGTATTTTTAGAGAAATGTGCGAAAATGCTTTCCATCTCTTAATTTTGTCCACCAGTGTATTTTCCAAGCTGTTGATTTTGTTTTTTTATTTCCTTTTGTCATTTATAGCATCGCTTCTCAGACATGTGGGCCACAATCCATAAATCGTTTTAAGTTTTAACATGCTTATTTTCTTTTCTCTGAAATTAAAAAAAAATGATGATAAAAAAAATTTAGTAATTATTATATAATGCTTACTTTATCACTTTGACAAAAATATTTATTGTTTATTTCATTGAAGGTCCTTTCACATAAAAACGTGATTTCGAAAGAAAAGAAGAAAGCCAGGAGTGGGACTAGAACCCACAAACAATCAGGTTATTCAAAGCCGCCGACGTCTACCAAGCGCATAAACCTTTCAAGAGATTCAACATATATGTACATATATACAAAACCACCGCCATCCCCATCACCGGACCACTATTCATCCTCGATGTTAACATTCAACAGAGCACCTGACAGACGCCGGCAACCCTTGAGAACCTGACGCCATAACCATTCGGCCATCCTGGACGACAAACTGTTCTCATGTACTTATCAACTTAAATGAAACCTCTGAATTAATGTGATACGTATGATTTGGTTTGTCGCTCTACGGTCATTTTGTGCACAATTTAGGCTAATTAGACCGGGACCTACAGTTTACCGTGGATTCCGAACTCCTAGCAAACATCCATGCCACCTGCCAGGATTCGAACCAATGTAATACGTAAGAAACTAGACAGCTAAGTAGGTAGGTAGTTAGTTAAGGGTTGGTCATGTGTTATTTTATAGCGCATGGGTCAGTTTGAAGCAAACTGCCCCAAAGAATAGTTAATATATAGATAAAATCTATTTTAAAAAGAACAAGTAATATAAAAAAAAATTTAAAATTCAATCCCTCCTTTTTTTTCACTGCATTGCAGAAAGTCCTTTATAAATAATTTTCATTCATTTTAAGTTTATCTGGCGCCATCTATGGGTAGATATGTGCAACTTAAATCTAAAAAAAACGAAAATTAATTAATTAAATTTGATTAATGAATTACTATTTGAAAAAAATGTATTAACATCAAGTGTCCTCCACTACAAGCTCAAAAAAAGTGTATTGGATGAATAAAAAGTATTTTATGAACGATTGAAAGTTTGAAAAAGATATATATAAGGAGAGTGTGAACTAATAGGAGGAATTGAATAAAAACGCCTTCCCATTGGTTTTAAGGAATTCGACATCAATGTTATTTTAAAAAATTAAATAAATGTTTATTATCTTTAAAATTCAATACATTTATAGGTTAATGAAAAGTAAAAGTCTCTTAGTAAGATATATTGAATATCTCAATTTTTTTGTAAAAAATTTCAATATTTATCATTAAAAAAAATTTTTAAAGTCATTAATATTCATCGCCAATTTATTTTCCATGATGTTTTTTCTATTCTTTTTTTTTCCTCAGCCATGTAGACCAAAATCCATGAATCGTTTTAAGTTTTAACATGCTTATTTTCGTTTCTCTGAAATTAAAAAGATGATAAAAAAAAATTCAGTAATTATCATGCTTACTTTATCACTTCGATAAAATATTTATTGTTTATTTAATTGAAGGTCCTTTTACATAAAAACGTGATTTCGGAAGAGAAAAATAAAGGCAGGAGTGGGACTCGAACCCACAAATAATCAGGCTATTCAAAGCCGCCAACGTCTACCAAGCGCATAAACCTTCCAAGAGATTCAACATATATTTACATATGTACAAAACCACCACCATCGCAATCACCGGACCATTATTCATCCTCGATGTTAACATTCAACAGAGCACCTGACAGACGCCAACAACCCTTAAGAACCTGACGCCATAACCATTCGGCCATCCTGGACGGCAAACTGATCTCATGTACTTATCAACTTAAATGAAACCTCTGAATTAATGCGATACGTATGATTTGGTTTGTCGCTCTACTGTCATTTTGTGCACAATTTAGGTTAATTAGACCGGGACCTACAATTTAAAGTGAATTCCGAACCCCTAACAAACATCCATGCCACCTGTCAGGATTCGAACAAATGTAATACGTAAGAAACTAGGTAGCTAAGTAGGTAGTTAGTTAGTTAAGGGTTGGTTATGTGTTATTTTATAGAGCATGGGTCAGGTTCAGACAAACTGACCCAAAGAATATTTAATATATTGATAAAATCTATCTTAAAAAAGAAAAAATGGAATCTGCTCTTCAAATTTCAACTTATCATGTGTGAACATTCGAGAACGGGTGAATAAACTCATGAATATGCCAATGTTTAATAATATTGCAAGAGATATATAAATCAATTGATTGGAATACTAGAATTTTGAATAGATCAAGAACTTCATGAAGAAGGAATTGTTCAAAAATATCTAAAAGAAAATTCAAAAGTAAATTAAATGTAATCATAAATGAAGAATGAATTATTCCCAATTCTACAAAAAGCCTTGTCACATTCAATAGCCTGTAGAATATATCAAAGTTTGAATATTCTAGACGTAAATGAAGAATGAAATATTCCAAATTCCACAAGAAACGTTATCACATACAATACCCAAAAGAATGTATCAATGTTTGAAAATTCTTGGCATATAGGAAGAATGAAGTATTCCAAATACAATAAGAAGCACTATATAGCTCAATAGGCACTGAAAAAAGCCAAAAGTGATCAATATGAAACTTTAAAAGAAGGAATGGATCAACACACTACGAGTACTTAAATCCCTTCTCAGCTATGTACACCAAAATCCATGAATCGTTTTAAGTTTTAACAAGCTTATTTCCGATTCTTTGAAATTAAAAAGATGATAAAAAAATTCAGTAATTATAATGCTTACTTTATCACTTTGATAAAATATTTATTGTTTATTTAATTGAAGGTCCTTTCACATATAAACGTGATAGCGAAAGAAAAAAAGGAAGCCAGGAGTGGGACTCGACCCCACAAGTAATCAGGCTATTCAAAGCCGCCGACGTCTACCAAGCGCATAAACTCTTCAAAAGATTCAACATATATTTACATATGTACAAAACCACCGCCATCTCAGTCACCGGACCATTATTCATCCTCGATGTTAACATTCAACAGAGCACCTGACAGACGCCAGCAGCCCTTAAGAACCTGACGCCATAACCATTCGGCCATCCTGGACGACCGGCTATTCTCAAGTACTTATCTACTTAAATAAAATTTCTGAATTAATGTGATACGTATGATTTGGTTTGTCGCTCTACGGTCATTTTGTGCACAATTTAGGCTAATTAGACCAGGACCTACAGTTTACCGTGGATTCCGAACCTCTAGCAAACATCCATGCCACCTGCCAGGATTCGAATCAATGTAATACGTAAGAAGCTAGGTATCTAAGTAGGTAGTTAGTTAGTTAAGGGTTGGTTATGTATTATTTTATAGCACATGGGGCAATTTGAGACAAACTGCCTTAAAGAATATTTAATATATAGATAAAATCTATTTTAAAAAGAAAAAATGAAATCTGCTCTTCAAATTTCAACTTATCATATGTGAACATTCGAGAACGGGTGAATAAACTCAAGAATATGCCAATGTTTAATAATGCAAGAGATATATGAAGCAATTGATTGGAATACTATAAGAATGGCCAAATTCAATAGGCACATGAATATAGCAATGTTGAATAGATCAAGAACTTCATGAAGAAGGAATTGTTCAAGAATCTCTCAATTAGAAAATTAATTAGAAGTAGGATTAAGAATTAAAAATAATTAATTAGAAGTAAGATAAAGATAAGAATTAAAAAATTAAAGTAGGATATTTAGAAGTAATTAAATAATTAGTAGTAGAATATTTTTGGCCAAAAGATATACTAAAGAAAAAGTGAAATAAAGTAATTATCCAACTATTTAGATGAAGATAGAGATTTATTAGAAAGTGATAATTTTTATTAAGAATCACTACATATAAACGATTCATACATATGTCTAAAAATGCATTGCACCTTTGTCAGTTGTTATCAAATGCCGATCTTTTCACCTATTTAACGTTTGAGTTAGAAATTACGAAAATTTCCCCATCCTTAAACACGCGAATCTCATTTGCATTTTTCCATAAATTTAGAAGCTTAATTTATTTCGTAAATGAATGCTGAAGATGTTATCCGTTCTATTTTAAATAACCTTAATGTAAACAAAGAGTCTTTTGTGAAAAGTTAAACAAGCAACAACCCATGAGAAAATGATATCTCCTATTTGAAAACCAGTGAAAAGGTTCCTTAAGTGATTTAATTCTAGATTATCTCATTGATGAACCTGCAAACTCTACACTAGATGCCCTCAAGTTGAGTTCTTGAAATATAAAGCAGATTCGCAGGTGAATTTCTTGAAGACACATTACACGTTATTTGGAATAATTTCAGATCATTAAATATAAAATAGCCCGTCAGTGGCAAGGAGCGCTGTTAGTGAACATTAAGTGAGCATTAGTGAGCAGCATGCTCGTTACGCTGCCAGCTTTGTTGCAGACACTGTATCAAAATCGATTAGACTTGATAGCTTCTGTGATGCTCAGCATCTTGCCTTGTGAGTCGAAATACCTGGTGGGAGTCTTCCAGGTTTTTCTCCCATATGCACAGTTTCTTAAGTGATTTAATTCTAGATTATCCCACTGATGAACCTACAAACTCTACACTAAATGCCATCCAGTTGAGTTCTTGAAATTTAAAGTAGATTCGCAGTTGAATTCCTTGAAGACACATTATACGGTTATTTGGAATAATTTCAATTTATTAAATGTAGAGTAACCGATTCGTGGCTTAGTGATAACGGGCGCTGTTGATAAGCGTTAGGGCTGAGGTTCAATATGCTGCCGACACTGCTGTAGACACTGTTTCAAAATCGCAGAAATACTATGGTGTTTCTGATGCTGAGCATCTTGCTTCGTTAGTGTCTGGAATGCCTGGTGGGTATCTTCCGAGTTTTCTCCCATACGATACGCAAATACGTGGTAGTTCCCCTAAAAATCCTCCCGGAAGACACTGCCCTTCTTCTTCAGCGACTCAGAGCCAAGACTCAGAGCCTGCCCCTTTCCCTCCATCAAAGAGTAGACTGCTCATGAAGTGTCCGTCCCGCGCTGTCTGACACTGAAGATTAGTCTCAACAACAACATATGTAAAATAAAGAAATATAAATGTAAATAAATGCAATAGAAAATGTAAACCTTTCAACTTTTATGTGAAATTTAAATAATTAACAACCCAAGAGAAAGTGATAACTCCTATTTGTAAACAATTTCTTAAAATATGAGATTATCTCACTGATGAAAGTGCAAACTCTATCCTAAATTCCATCCTTAGCACTGAAAGCAGATTTCCGTTTGAATTTGTAAAGGAAATAGTGCTTGTTTATTTCGAATCGTTCCAATTCCCTCAAAACAAAATTAAGGGGATTCGAATCTTTCTTTCACATGCGATTTAAATTAATAAAATATACTACAATCATTTTTTTGCTTTTTTAAGTTTCCATGTCAAATATATCATATAATTATTTCTTGTTAAGCAAAATATAAAACCTTATGAAAAGATACCAATAAAAGATAATTAATTAATTAATTAAAATTAATACAAATTATTAATTAATTAAAATTAATATAAGTATTTAAATAATTGCATTTAATTATAAATATTAATTAATATTAATATTATTAATTAGATATAAGTAAATAAAATTAATCTAAATTAATTAATAAAATTAAAAATATTACAATGGAAATAAACAACATTATAATACAATACAATAATATTACAATATATGTAAATATTATAATATAAATGAAAAATGACAATATAAATTGATAAACATATTCTTAATGTTGAATAAATCGTTTGGTGATATACACTAATGTCTATAAATTAAGGATAATGAAGTTCAGGCAAAGAAAGAGACAGAAGCAAAACAAATTTGACTTATTTGTATAGTCCATTTATTAAACAAAAGGTAAAGAGCAAAAAAGATGCTATATGTTTGACATAATTAATAAAAATTGCGATTTTTACTCCCTGGAGCAAATTTCAAAAAAGAACCTATTTACAAAAAACAGTACATCATGGTTAGTATGATGGTTAATATGGAGTATGTCTCCCGGACGATGCAATAAGGCCTTACAACGCCTCGGCATGCTGAGTATCAAATTATCAATCTGATCTTGGGGAATATTACACCACTCCTCAAGCAATGCCCTCCGAAGTTCCGGTTGACAGGTGGGAGGGGGTTGACGGGCTGCAATTCGTCGGCCAAGCATATCCCACACAAGCTCTATTGGATTCAAGTCCGGTGAGTATGCTGGCCAATCCATACGGGTGATATCCTCCAATTGAAGGCATTCGTCTACAATGTTTGCACGGTGAGGACGGGCGTTGTCATCCATAAACAGAAATTCAGCACCCATGGCGTCAGGAAACAAACGTACATGTTGTTCCAGAATGACATCCCGATAGATGTGTCCTGTCATCGTTACACTGTGGACATGCAGGTCATTTCTGGAACAAAGAATAATTCCTCCCCAAACGAGCTATCCTGCACCAACGTAACGGTGTCGTTCAATGGTGTTCTCTTGGTGGTAACGGGAACCTGGCGCTCTCCATATGAAAGTCCGGCGAGAATCAGACTGCAAACTAAACCTGGACTCGTCGGAAAACATCACACCAGACCACTGTTGCGGTGTCCACAATGCATGCTCTCTACTCCAGGTTAATCGCAGGCGACAGTGAGTTGCGGTAAGTGGAACACATCTGACAGGCCTACGAGCATATAGACCAATGTGGTCTAAGCGTCTATACGCGGTCTGCCTTGAAACTGTCGTACCGGTAGCTGAAGAGAGCTGACGAGATAGGTCTGATGCTGTGCTCCGTCTGTTTCTTTTGGCAGTAACTGCTAAATACCGGTCCTCATTCGGCGTTGTAACTCGGGGGTGACCTGTGCTGTAACATCTACTCACATTACCATCATCTTGGAATCGTTGCCAAAGTCTGGAGATGACACTCTGGGCGATTCCAAGTTCCTCGGATACTTCCAGCTGGGTATGTCCACATTCCAGTCCTCCGATAATTCTACCACGTACAAAATCCTCCAAATGCTTCCTTTCTGCCATAATTATGCGGTTATTGCACTGAAAGGTTTTTAAAGTGCTTGTGAACAATTTTACTTCTTTGCCACCATTCCTTATATACCCCTCTCTTACACTCTCGTCATTGGGACGTACTATCCGCACCATCTGGTGGTTTCCTGTAATTTGCATATTCTTCTTCAAGATGTGTGTGATAATTCTACAGGTGAAATTTTTATTTTAGAATTCAATTTCTGTGTGATTCTGAATTATCCTTAATTTATGGACATGAGTGTATATATACATCAAAGAAAAATTGAAAAGCTTTTAAAAGTTTGTTTTAATCTATGATTAATTAAAAATAGAGATAATTATTTTTAAGACTAAGTAATTTGTGTAAATTTAAAATTAGGTAATAATTATTTACTCAAATTTGTAGTTAGTTTTTTCAGCAATATCTAATAAAAAATTATTTTAAGAATGTATATTTTAGTTTTTACTTCTTTATTTTTATTTCATTCATAAAAGGATGCATAATTCTTCGAAATTAATAATTTATGCAAACTTTTAAAAAACTTATTAATTTTCATCTTTCACTTAAAATGTTTATTTCTCTTTTTAAATTTTTTGTGTGTGTGTGTGTCCCTTTTACTTGTTGCCATTATTATTGTTTTTGACTTACAACTCAGCAAACTTCATATCCCAACATAATGATATGTATTTAACTAATATAAATTGTTAAATAGATTATTATACATCTATTTAATATAAATTGATCAACGTATTCCTAATGTTGTATAAATCGTTTGGTGAAGTATGCACCTAAGAAAAATTCCAATGTTATTACAATGTATGTTTTAATTTTATGATTAATTAAAAATAGAAATCAATATTTTTAAGACTAAGTAAATTGTGTAAATTTAAAATTAGGCAATAATTAATTATTCAAATTCGTAGTTATTTTCTTCAGCAATGTCTAATAAAATATATTTTAAGAGTTTATATATTTTAGTATCAATAAAACATCAAATTCTTTATTTTTAGTTGCATTCAAATATTATGATGTAAAATTGTTCGAAATTAATAATTTAATTTTTAATTTATGCAAGCTTCTTAAAAATTATTTACTTTCATCTTTCACTTAAAATCTTTAGTATTTCTCTTTTTAAATTTTAGTTGTGCTTTTCTTTTTTTGTGTCTTTTATTATTGTTTTTCACTTATAATTTAGCAAACTCTATATCCAAACGTAATGTTTTCTATTTAAATAACCCATATGGAAGCTGAATTTTATAACTTTAATGACTTTGTTGCTATGGAAACATACTAGTTGAAACTTTGACGTTCTGTATCAAACAGAACGTTCAAGTCACACGGTAGTACACTTTTTCGTTATTACTCTTCTCTTTTTGCTCTATGCCATAATGCTTTAGTTCACATAATAATTTTGAATAAAAGCTCTATATCATTCTGTGCCATGTACAATTTTTAAAAGTTTAAAGTTTTTGCAGTCGCCATTATATTTTGATCGTCTTCTACTCAATTTTTCCCCCCTTTTAATTTTTTGGAAACCTTTATTATATTTCTTGTCAAAATGCTTTCGTTATTGCAAAATAGTGTTATTTGCCTCACAAAATAATTATGCTGATATTTTTAAAAAGTTAGTTACTTTATCATTACTTTATAAATAATAGATGAATTTATTTTTTGAGTAACCAATTTAAATGTCACATATGTTGTTTAAAAGCAATTTACGAAAATATATTATAAAATATTTATAAAAATATTTCAAAAGTGAAGATATGATTATTGAAACACATGAAATAAAAAAATATCAAGCTAATGGTGAAACAAATAAATAGACTGCAATTGACTTTGAAATATCTATCTGAATTGGTTAATTTTTTTTTTCTTCTATATATTTTTAAGCAACAAGGTTATCGATTTATATTCGAAGAATTACAATTTTCTGTTCATGTATTATTTGAGGCTTTTAGCATAACAAAGCCAACGGCCGTACCATGCTGAATATATCGGTTCTCGTTAGATCACCGAAGTCAAGCATCATTGGGCGCGGTCAGTACTTGGGTGGGTGACCACCTGGGAACTCCGCGTGCCGTTGGCAAATTTGGGACCTGAATGGCCGAGTGTCTAGCGCTCTGCCGCTCGGTGCCACAGGTTTCGGGTTCGAATCCCGGCGGTGCCATGGATGTTTGTAGTGGTTCGGAATCCACTTTAAGGCGTAGGTCCCGGTCTCCTATGACTGTAAGAGCGTCACGGAGCAAAAGTCAGGCTTCTACCTACGGGTGCTCCATCACAACAGAAGCTGCTTCCTTCCCCTTCAATCATGAATCCATATGGGCTCGTGGGCTTGGCCAGCCAAGTGGGATAAGAAACAACAACAACAGCATAACAAGAATGTTTTAATAATCAGTAATCCATATGCATATCAATATCATATAATTACACATCATTCCATTTTATGCATATAAAATAAATTTATCAGTAATCATATAAACTTTCAGAAACATTTATAGTTTAGATAACTGTAGGAAAATAAATTAAAATAATTACTTAATAACTATAATTTCTTTCTCAATGGCGTAACAAACCCATGGTGTCAACCCATGGTCTGCCAACTGGCAGATTTCGAAACAGGAAATGTTTTCCTTTTTATGGGGTAGGGTTATCAGCCTATTCTCTATAGTCATATTAGACCGGGACCAACGGTTTAAAGTTAATTCCAAACAACTACAAACATCCATGGCACCACCGGGCTCGAACCTTGAGGCACCGAGCGCCAGAACACTAGTCACTCGGACATCAATCCCCCAATAATTATAACTATAGCTATTTATTAAATAATATATGTTCACCTAGAAATTCAAATTTTAATAAAAAATTTATAATTGGTTCTTTTAATATTTCAACGTAACAAATATAAATAATATTTCAGAACTGTATTTCATTAAATCAATTTTGCTTAAATTTATTTTAATTTTTTTCGTGCTATGAATAATTTTTGTGCTATTTATTTAACTTAATTAATGATTTTATTCCATTTTCTAATTTCTTATTTTCAAATATTCCTTCTTAAAAATTAAATGGTCCCTGATGGTCGAGTGACTAGCGCTCTGGAGCTCAGCGCTACAGGGTTCGAAACCCGGCGGTACATGGATGTTTGTAGTGGTTCAGAATACACTTTAAACCGTAGGTCTCGGTCTAATACGACTGTATAGCATAGGTCTGGCAACCCTAAACCATAAAAAGAAAAACATCTCCTTTCTCGAAATTTGGTAGTAGGCAGACTGGCCTTGGCCTACAGTGGTTTGGTTTGTCGCCCTACAGTGCACACTTTAGGCTAATTTTGTGCACACTTTAGGCTAATTAGACAGGGACCTATAGTTTAACGTGGATTACGAACCACTCACAAACTCCCACTCCATGCCACCGCCAGGATTCAAACACGAAGCCTGCGCTACAAAAGGTCAGAACGCCAATTGGCCGTCAGGTTGGTAGTCCACCTTGGAAGTGTTGCTTCATTGAAGAAGAAAAAAATTAAATAATATAGTCAAACCAGCTTTTTTTGTGGGGGAGACCATATAAAAGAAATCGCATAAAAAAAATATTTTGAAAAAAGTATGTACAGCATATTTATAAAACATAAAAAAATCCCATATGAGAAATATTAAATCAAAACTTCATGATATAGCACTACCTTGCATCTAGTAACATCAGTGGTAATAGGATGATATAATATCAAGAGGGCCTAATTTTGGATTTTTTTTTTAATTTGCATGTTATTTTGACAGCCATGCTGTTGGATTTTTAATTTGCGTGTTATTTTGGTAGCCAACTGTTGGAATTTTTAAATTTGCATGTTGTTTTGACAGCCAGCTGTTGGATTTTTAATTTGCGTGTTATTTTACCAGCCATCTGTTGGAGGTTTTTTTAATTTGCATGTTATTAAATTTGTATGTTGCATTTGCATTTTTAAATTTGCATGTTAGCCAACTGGTGGATTTGTTTTAATTTGCATGTTATTTTGATAGCCAACTATTGTTTTCTTTTTGAATTAATTTTTAATCATAATATTCATTTGATGGAATTTTTATATATACTGCATAAAAAAAATCGTACATAAAAAATCTCACAAAAACAGGTTTGATTGTATTTCGTTAAACAGAAATTAAAATAATAGAAATAAAAAAAAATTGTCAAAAAATTAAAGTTTTATTTACTGATTGATTATTTTGATCTTGTTTTGTAAATGTGGAAACTTAATTGACATGAACTTTTTCTGTTCTAATGCAGCTGGCAAACACTTAGACAGCTTGGTCTTGTATGCCTTAAGGCAAGCTCTGCACAGATGTTACTCACTTTGCTTTACCCAGGGGGCGCGTGTAACTTGAAGATAAGCAACGGACGCGGAGTAACAATGCCCCCGAAACGCTCTACGATCACATTAGACCGAGACCTACGGCTTAAAGTGGATTCTGAACCACTACAAACATCCATGCCACCGCCGGGACTCGAACCCGAAACCTGTGGTACCGAGCGCCATCCTAGCCACTCGGCCATTCAGGCCCAATTGACATGAACTAAGACAGCAAAAAATACGCATAAATGTTTACAAAATAAAAGTAACACAAGAAATACACAGAATTCTACAAGATATCCTGTCAATAAACTTATTCGTTGTTGGTAAAACAATTTCAATAAATTTATTTTATTACTGGAACCATAGCTTTTCATTCTGGCAACATAACAGAAGAATGGGTTTTCCAAACCCCTGGTGTTAGAAATAAGAGATAGACATAACAGGTAATGTCTTACTCTTATCTTTGCGGAATGTTTTTCTATCCACGATTCCATCTGCCCTCTCTCTCCCAGACGTGATGAGACAATTCAAGAAGGATGACTTCCGGAGATCTGCCATTAACCTCAAATTGATTTTGCTTATCTTAAGAGAATTCGCTCAGCAGTTCTTACATGAGCAATGGCGAGGAATAAAGGATGGGATTGATGTTGATGTCATTATGATATCTATAGATGCAGAAAGGGATTTTTTTTTTTACTGTGTTTTAATGCATATGCACCTCTATATGTTTTAAACTAAGGAAAATAAATAATTAATTAAAATAATTAAATAGATAAAGTAAAAAGGGACTTATTTCTCCATTAATTATGATTTGAAAGTTGCGTGCTGTTTTGTACGTGCATGTTGTAGCATTTTTCATTCTCACAAGAATAGTTGTGGCATTTCATTCCCAGGAGAAAGGAATGTATGTTATTAGACAAATATATAATAACAACCCATCACTGAAATTTTACAATATATATAAGCAGTATTGAATATTATATATAACTGCTTATATATATTTCACAATATATATATAAGCAGTTGTGAGTAGTTACGTTTAATGCAATTAGTGTTTTGCACTAATGAGAGCAACCTTTTACTCAAGTCTGATAGCAGATATTCAGTATCATGTATAATGAGACTCAGGAATTAGTGAATGTCTGTGCGACCTTCACAGGTCGAAACAACTACAGATGGAATATGAACTATACCATGAATTGTTCCAGCGTGATGCGTGATAGATCATGAGCTGAGAAATGTCTGCTCCGATGAGAAGTGAGGAAAGTTGACCCACCCTCTTGCGGATTGTCGTAAAAGAAGTTTTTTTTTTTGGTGAAGCACACAGAGAGCTCTGCGACGACTCGACCTTGAAGCCGTTATAGATCTAATATAGGCCGAGACGTTACAGTGTGTGTGTGTGTGTGTGAAATATTTTAAATTCGTTGATTTCTCACTAAAATATTTTCACTATCAAAATATTTCAAACATCGCTGATGTAAAATTTTAAAAGCTGCCTGTAAAGAATTAAGATATTCAGTAAAGAATTTTTTAAATGATAAGCTTTAATTTATTTTTACTACAAATTCTATTATATTTAAATTTTTAAAAATATTTTTTTTTTACCAAATTATTCCTAACATGAAATAAATAATACCTTCATTTTATCCCTTTTTTAGTTAAATAATTTCATTTTCTTTAAAGGCAGTTAAAAATTTTTCTTTTAAAGAGTGTTTTAGTTCGTTACAAGAATAAAAGCACAACCTATTCACATAATATGTTTGTAACGCATATAAGTTTTACTAGTAGTGCATTTATAATTTGAAAGGAACATGTTAATTGTAATTAATTAAATATGGGTAGATATATATATGCTTATTAAATTAATAATTTCCTACGAAATTTGTATCTTTCAGGAATGATTATCAGCTTCTATTTGTTATCATATATCATATATAGCAAACAGAAGATCAGATATCATATATATCAAACAGATATCATTACGTAAAAGACAATAGAAAACATGAAAATGTCAAACTAGAAATGAACTTCAGCGAACTACTTTGAACATATTACAATTTATTTTCCTTTCTAAATGGTTTTTCTTTTCATAATACTTTTGAGAAACGAAATCCCTTCTTTATATTGTCATAATCTTTATAAAGACAGTATTTAAAATTACCCTCTAGAACTGAATCTTAAATTTCACTGACCGTGTTGCTATAGAAATGGGCATATACTGAAAGTTAAACATTCCAAATTGCACATAAATTTTAGGTCACGACATAGTTCATTGATTTGTTTCATTTTAGTTCGTTTTAAAATAAATGTCCCAGTGCTTTCCAGTAAAAGCTCCTTACTTAAAACTTAGCTAAAGTTAGAAATTTTGTTGTTCTCGATAAAAAAAAAAAAGTTTTTAAATGTTTAAAATGTTTTTAAAATTGCATCATGTTCCTTTATATTTTTAAATTTCTGTTATCTGTTTTTAAAACCCTTTTTTTAACTGCGACCGTTCAGTTGCAATTTTCCATCATTTTCATTTGTGTTCCTATTATCTACCTCATACATTGAAGTTGATATTTGAAAAATGTGGATGATGATATCAATTTTTTTTTTAACTAATTGTTCAATTCGTTTATTTCATAATCTATTTATACCAACAATTTTTAAATATTATTATTAATTACAATATTAAAAAAAGTTTTTCTAATTGTTTTTATTAATATTTATAATAATTTAACGAAAATATCAAATGAAACCCAATATTTTTTCTATGCTTATTATTTTTCGTATGAAATTGAACCCAAATAGGATTTTTATAATAATTTTAATGAATAGTTTTTACATTTTAAGTCATAATTCCAATTTACTTTACTCATATGAAATCTTGACAAAAATTTGAAATGTTATACTAAATGACCATCATTATTGGCTATCTATTTTTTACAAATGTATATGAAAAATCTGGGAGTTACAATATTAAAATACTTATTTTTATTAATTATTTACGACTAAATAACAGAAAGTAACGAATTATTTTATTCAGAGGATCTTTCTGATAGCATAATCTTCCAAATACCTCTATGAACATAAAAAAGAAACATATAATTCTAGAAAAAAATGTGATATTTATATATATATCTTAAACACAGATTATTTTATCCTAGGCTAATACTTTGAATTTAAACCCAATAAAATAATTAAGTCCTAAGTTTTATTTTCATTTTTAAAGTACATTGCAACTTTGTAAATTGAAATTAAATTTAGCAGAACGAATTTTTCTTTATATGTAATAAAAGTTATTGTTTGAAAAAGTTTCGAATTCGAAAAGAGCTTATCTGTGATTTTCATTCGTACACCAGTGGAAATCCTCTTTTACAAAAATCGAAATATATGCGGTCGAGACATAAGGACTACATCTTCATATGAATATTGAAAAAAGGCATTATAATGGCTTCAAAATTAATCAGCAAATACATATAAAGCAGCAACTCAATTCAAACTCCAAGGAGGTAATTGATTCGAAATTCTTCAATTGAGTACTATTACTACTACACCACACCACACCACACCGCATCACTGTGCCTAGAGCTGAGTTGTCCCTATACAGTTTGGAAATGATGTTGGTGATTGGGCTCTGTGACTCTCTACAGTCTTAGGAGACCAGGATCTACGGTTTAAAGGGGATTCCGAACCAATACAAACATCCATGGCCCCGCCGGGAACAGTACCCGAAATTCGTGTCACCGAGCGCCAGAGCGCTAAACACTCGGCCATTCAGGCCTCTTCAGTTGCGTACACAAATCAGTCAGGAACTCTGTATCAAGACAGGTCTCTGTATCAAAACTCTAAAATGCTCATGTGATGGTTGATCCAGAACTCTCTGCCATAGCGACTCACGAATTTCGGCACATCAAGTTGTTTATAAAGCAGCTAGCTTCGTCGGAAGATCATTCATAGAGATCTAGACGTCGCTCCTATTCCAAATTATATTATCAAAATTTCTAAGAATTTTCTTGAAAAATGTCCTCAAATTAGCAATGAGTTAATCCGTCGTCTGCCGACTTATCACCCTGGGGTGACAAGTTCTCAAAAACGACCGAGGGCTGTATACGATATTTCCTATGAGTGCTTTCCTCAAGTAAAGAGACGCCATGGCTGTTATTCTGATAATGGGGTGAAGTTAAACGTTAGCTGAGACAATTTAACTCATTGTGTATTTGAAGATTACTTTGGCTTAAAAATTAGCGACCTAACAGTAAACATGACGAACTGGCGCAGAGGTAAGGAATCGGATCTTACAACCACGAAGTTGAGGGTTCGAAACTGAACTCAGCTCCTTTCACTATTTTTGCTACCTTGTGCACTAAAATTTTTATCTTTCTGACCAGTAACACGATAGGTTTTTATTGT
>BPLQ01007596.1:53336-100885 GCA_021605075.1 Caerostris darwini
TTTTTTTTTTTTTTTTTTGTGAGGATTATTAATTATTTACTTTTCAGATCATCGGCATGGCTCACACCATTCATCATAAACCTTTCACTGCTTTGTTTACTTTTTTTCAATAGTTTTGTGTAGGTCTCTAATAGTACCGAATTTAAATTTGACTTAAATTCTTTTATTTTTTAACTTTATTTTTATTTTTATTTATTTTTAGTATTTTTAACTTTTTTGAATGCCATTTAATTGAATTTTAGAAACTTTATCTTGTTATTTTTTATTTACTAACATTAAAGCAGCCAATAAAAATTAAAATCATATTTATGAATTAAAATGAGGAGATTTAAGGGGTATTTCCCCCCATTGGTACTCCGTAATCGGTACGCCAGTTGTCAGTTGGCAATCTGCTAACATCCTTCAAAATAATGTTCATTGAACAAACTTGGTATCGTCTTGGAACAACTCGTCTGTAACATCCACCAGAACAACCGTCTTGGAACCAGATCAAATGGGCTCGTCCATGCCAATCCCCCACTTTGTAGGTGTGGTGGTGTAAAATCATGGTGTCTAAAGAAGTTTCATTAAAACAGGTTGTTCATTTTACATTATTTTTAAGCACACTATTTACAATTACACACCTGTAAGACATGATATTTAATATCATAATTAGCTATCTAGATTAACATGAGACTCAGTATTATAAGAAGGCTATACCCAGCTGCGCATATATATACACATATATATATATAAGTCCTAGTGACTAGCGCTCGGTGACACAGGTTTCGGATTCGAGTCCGGGGGCGCCATGAATGTTTGCAGTGGTTCGAATCAACTTTACACCGTAGGTCCCAGTCTAATATGACTATAGAGAGTTGGACGTAGGGCTGGTAACCCTACCCCGTAAAAAGAAAACATCTCCTATTTCGAAATATGCCTGTAGTAGGCAGACGGCCTTAGCCCACCGTAAGGCTGTTGCGACAATGAAGAAGAATATATATATATGTGTGTGGGTGTGTTCGTGTGTGTTCCTATTTACCGTATTTGATATGAAAAAACATCGAAAATTTTATTAAAGAAGAAACACAAAAAATATAACGGATTTATTCTAGTAAATCTTTCGATAACATATTCTACGTTAAGAGGTAATCGGATTATATTTTTCATAGAATCTCAATTTCTTTTTCTGATGGTACTCACACAAGTATTGATTTAATCAAATCTCTGAAGTTACAGATAAGGGTGAGTTATCAGAAGTTACGAAATACTTTCTTATCTTTCTAATGCCCGGTTATTTCAGCCATCTTCGCGAACGTGATGAGACAAATAAGCAGGATGATTTCCGGGGGATTGCCATTAACCTCAATTTGATTTTGGTTTTCTTCTAGGTTGCTTATTTTTTCAACTGTTTTTATCTAAACACTAGGAATAGAATCTATGTTTGATGTAAATGTCCATACTTAAAGTAATTGTGGGTAGATTTTCAAAATCATCAAACATATATTCAGATATACAGTGGATAAAAAATGTATTGGCAATTGCCTATAAATGATCATATTTGCTAACAAAGTATGTTTACAAATTTTATTTTAACATAGCGATTACAGAAGGAGAAAAGACAAACAAATATAACGAAATTTTCATTTAAATATTTTTTTAGTCAAAATCTACGAGAAAATCCAAAATTTACATAATAAAAAAAGTATTGGCAAAATTATGAAATTGACAAAATTATGAGCGAAAACAAAATCAGTATATGTTTAGTACTTTGTATGCATACCTTCTGCATCTATAACAGCTTGTAATCTATTTCTCATAGAGGAAAGGTCTCATAAGGTCTTTCTTGTACTGTTGGGAATTTTGTGTCACTCTTGCAAGAGTAAACGTTTGAGGTCGTCTTTACTTGACATTTTATGTTCTCGATTTCTAGATCCAGCAGGTGCCATAAATTTTCAATTGGATTGATGTCAGGCGATTGAGGTGGGGTTTTTAATTGGCGAGGAGCATTGTAGAGTAGCCATTCACGGGTGAGATTCGCTGTAAGCTTGGGGCCATTGTCTTGTTGAAAAATGAATGATGTTCCCAAGCCAAGATTTTGGGCACTGATTTTTAAGTTATGGCGCAAAATGTCAATGTATGTACGTGCTGTCATAATACCATCAATAAAATGCAGGTTGCCAATTCCATTAGCTGCCATACAGCCCCAAACTAAGACGCTGCCTCCACCATGTTATACAGTAGCAGTTAAATGTTGCTTTTCCAATTCAGTATTTGGCCTCCTCTACACATATCGTCGTCCATCACTGCCGAAAATGTTAAACTTTGATTCGTCGGAAAAAATAACTGTGTTCCAAAACTCTTCAGATAAATAAACGTGGGATTTTGCGAAATCTAACCTCTTTCTCCTATTTATTTCCGAGATGAATGGTTTCTTTCTAGCTGTCCTTCCATAATAACTTCTCTCGTGTAAAACATTCCGCACAGTCTGTACGCTGAAAGTCTTTTGCAAAGTGAAAGCAGCATCTCTAGCTATCTGGCGTGCACTTATTTTAGGGGTTTTCTTAACCTTGTTAATAATGACATTTTCTTCTCTTGTAGAAAATATTCGAGATCGTCCACTTCTAGTCTTATTTTCCGTTGATCCTGTTTCCTTGAACTTTTTTACAACACTTCTGACAGTAAATAAACTTATATTGAACTGCACTCCTATAGCATGATAAGTTAAACCTTCATTTCTGAGCCTATTAATCGTGTTTTTAACACTAACGTCCAACTCCAACTGTGTTCCGAAGTCATTTTACTGCAGTAATCACAAAATAATGCATAGACACATTTGGAGTAGTTTTGCAGACTTTATACCGGTGGAGTTTCTTATCAGTCGAAACACGTGACTTCAATGTAACAAAATTTGCATAGCAGTTAAAACTTTGCCAATACTTTTTTGACATGCGAATTTTCGTTTTTGAAAGAAAAAATCGTAGAAAATGCAAATTAAAATAAAATGTTTACTATTTTTATATATCTAAGATGTCTTGTATTTAATTACGACAGCTAAAATTGCATAACATTTTATTTGTCAATATGAATAAATTAAGGCAATTGCCAATACTTTTTTTACCCACTGTAAGTGTGTATGTTTGAAAAAGGAGAATTCAAATTTACCAGCGTCTTGGGATATTAAACGATGACTCGTAGTTCTGTAATAGCATCTTGTAGTATTACAATTTGTTTTACAACTAATTATTTTATTTTTTCACTTAAAAATTAAATTCTTCAATATAAATTTCAAGCAGAATCTTTCGTCGCAGAACTCTCTTGCTTCTTCTTAAAAAAAACTCCCTTTAAGAAAATATGTCAAGGGGAAGGGGTCAGCTTCCCTCACTTTTCCTTAGAGTAGCCATTTTCTCAGCCCGTGGTCTATCACCAATCACAATGCAACAACTCATGGTTATAGTCTATAATCCATCTGTAATTGTTTCGACCTGTGAAGGTCGCACAGACAATCTCTATTTTCATGAGGTCGCATTATCCATGACACTGATTATCTGCTATCATATTTGAGTGACAGGTTGTTCTCATTAGTACTAAACACTAATTGCATGTAATATATCCACAACACTGCTTATCTGTTATCATATTTATGTGAAAGGTTTTCATTATGTACTTCTTAAAGAATGTACATTCCTCTCTCCTGGGAACGAAATGCTACAACTCTTCTCGTGGAAAAAAATGCTACATAATTAAAATTCTACATAGTTTTCATTTTGGTAAAAAAAAATGTTAAGACATAAAAGCTTGAAGACAGAATAAAAAGTCTCTTTAAAAGCTGAAATAATGCAGATAAATGGAATTCCTGAATTCCTAATATAAAAAACTCAAGTAGAAATCAATATGCTAATTAATAAAAAATAAAATCGTTGCAGCTTTAGACTCTATATAGTCAAAGTCATTTCTACGCATTTTGCAATTATTTATACAGACCATCAGTAAATTTTATTTCTTTCACTTTCTTCACTCTTTTCTTTTTAAATACAACGAACCCAGAGATTTGTTTTTCTATTCAATCTTTTAACTTTGTCTCTTTTGATATTATCTTACTTTTCAATTGCCATTCAGAGTATTCAACACACAGAAGAAGAAAAACCCAACCAAGTCAATTTATAAAGACAATGAGAATGGGGAAAAAAAGATGAAAATAAAAAGTTTCAAAAGCCTTTTGATCAAATATGCAGGAAAATAATAGCGAAGGAATTTTTCTTATTATCGCTGAACCTTTTTTGACTAATCCTTTAAGCTTTTATTTGACGGAAAAAGATATTTGAAAAAATATATCAATATTGGAAAGATTTTCGAATAAATGCAACAAAGTGTACATTTTGGGATTGAGTATCCTTTCATTTAAAAATAAGATTGCAGGATTTGTTATGAGCTCATATTATGGATAAGAATAAATCTCTAAGATAAGGTTAGGTCTCAGTACATGAGAACAAGTCTGAAGTCTCTAATAATGGAAAACACTCATCCACACCAATACAATAATAAAACGACAAATGTCCGACTACTGCCTCAGTGGCAACGTGCGCAGCTGGGGAGCATTGGAGGGGAGGTTCGATCCACTGGCGGCTTTGTTGTAGACACTGTTCCAAAAAACGAGGAGAATCGATGACTTTCGTGATGTTCAGCATCTTGCCTCGTGAGTGGGACTACCTGGTGGAAGGTTTCCGAGTTTTCTCTCATACGATACTCAAATGTGGCGTAGCTCCCCTAAAAGTCCTTCAGGAAGGCACTGCCTGGCCTTTTAGCTCCACGGGGTCAAGTCAGACTTCTGCCTACGGGGCTCCATCACGGCAGAAAGTTTGTTTGATTTGTCGCTCTCCGGTCATCTTATGCACACGAGGGCTAAACAGACCGGGACCTACAGCTTAACGTGGATTCCGAACCACCGACAAACATCCATGCCCCAGTCAGGATTCGAACCTGAAGCCAGTGGTACCAAAAGCCAGAGCACTAGACAATTGGTCATGTCTCCCATCTTTAAAGGGGAACAGCAGCCAATCAATAGTTACAACCAACAGCTCCGTAAGCTAGATGCATATCTGTTAACTCAGCTTTTGTAAAGCTTTCCATCCTATTACTTCTGCTGGTGGCTGCCGAATGACAGTCATTTTACCGATTCCCCAACAGAGCCCTCTGTCACGTTACAATAGAGTTTTTGACCCTGCATTACTATCTGATTCTATCTTTCCAAAATGTTTGAGCACGTGGCAGCGAATCAACCAGTACATAAAAGTATTGTCGTTATTATCATCACTCAACAAGAGAAGTACTAAGATGAAAAAACAAATTGACAGTTAGAATATGGAACAAATTATAATGACAAATATTCAATGTGACTCAGCACCATATGTAAACAAAATCCTACATAAAACATACAACATGTCGAGTGCCTGCAGTTACTTCACCACGAATGGAATCTTAAGATACATCCAAATTTCGTACATTTATCATTGCTTGTTACAGTTTCAGGGGCTAGATGGCCGAGTGACTAACTCTCTGGCGCTCGGTGCCACAGGCCATGGATGTTTGTAGTGGTTTGGAATCAACTTAAAATCGTAGGTTCGGGACTAATATGACTGTAGAGCGTTGGGCGTAGGACTGACAATCCTACCCCGCAGAAGGAAAACGTCATCTGTCTCGAAATCTCCAGTAAGCTGACGGCCTTGCCCAACAATGGGGTTAGTGCGCCAATGAAGAAAAAGTGTTATAGCTCCACCTAGGAAAAATAGTCCAATTATCTAATACAGAGGGCAAACAATCGGTCTTTATTTTTTAAATCGAATCTTCTAAGCGTGACGCAGCCTGATGGCCAACTGGGTAACACTCTGGCCTTTGGTTCGAATCCTCGCGGTGGCATGGATGTTTGTTAGTGGTTCGGAATACACGTTAAATGGTAGGTCCAGGTCTAAATAGCCTAAAATGCGCACAAAATGACCGTAGAGCAGCATACTAAACCAATCAAAGCGTGACACAAAACTATCCTAATTGGTTTTAATTGAAACAACATTAGTATTTGTATAGTAAGTATTTATTTATAAAATTTGAATTATCTTATACTTTATTCCAATTATCATTCAATGTTGTATCTTAATATTATTTAATGTGCTTAGGGTGTGTTTCTTATAGTTCAATTAAATACACTCAAAGCTGTTATTGTGCGGGACATAGGGACCACATAAAAGAAATCGCATAAAAAATTATCCTGAAACTTCATAAGTAGCTATAAAATATATTGTTTATAACACATTAAAAAAATTTATTTTATGCCATAAGTAGAGGCCACATAAAAATAGTTCCACAAAGAAAATATGTAAATTAAAACCTCATGAAGTAACTAGAAATTGATCTACCAAACAAGAAAAAATTTCATTTACACACCAATATATTTTTTCAATTCCTTCTATTAGCTCACACTCACTATTAGCTCAATTCCTTCTATTAGCTCAAATTGCAAACCGTCGAGTTACAATCAGAAACCTTGCTGATGATGTTGGAATTTCAAAAAGGATCGTTCAATTCCATTTTGGGCCTCAAACGCGTCAAATCTCGATTGATACCGAAAACACTGAATGCGCCAGCTCACACTGCATTGACTTCTTCACCTGCATTCTTCGTGACTTTTTCGCCAAACATGAAACCCATATCGTTCCACAACCACCGTATTCACACCATGTGACTTCTGGCTATTCCCTAAACTCAAAAGACCACTCCGGGACACCGTTTTGAGTCGCTAGAAGAGATTCAACTTGAATCGCCGCGCTCTTTGAAGGCCATCCCTGCCGGTAACTTTTTAGCATGCATTGAGGATTGGAAAAAAAGTTGGCATAATTGCATTGTGTACGGAGGGTATTACTTTGAAGGCGATGAAATACACAAATTTGGAATAATAAATAAAGAGTTTTTGAAAAAAAAATAAACCATAACCATTTTTATAGTACGATTTGTCTTTAGTCTCAAAATCGGCTTCAGTTTCGGCGATTACTTCTTCATCGGCTCGAAATTTCTGTCCAGCGAGCATCCTCTTGACATCTGAGAAAAGGAAAAAGTCGCTGGGGGCCAGATCTCGAGAATACGGGGGATGCGGAAGCAATTCGAAGCCCAATTCATGCAATTTTACCATCGTTTTCATTGATTTGTGCCACGGTGCATTATCGTGATAAAACAGTACTTTCTTCTTCTTCAAATGAGGCCTTTTTTCCGCGATTTCGTCTTTCAAACGCTCCAATAACGCTACGCAATAGTAGCTGTTTATAGTTTTTCCCTTTTTAAGATAGTCAATGAATATTATTCAATGCGTATCCCAAAATATTGATGCCATAACCTTGCCAGCCGACTTTTGCGTCTTTCCACGCTTTGGAGTCGGTTCATCACGTGCAGTCCACTCGGCTGACTGTCGATTGGACTCCGGTGTGAAATGATGGAGCCATGTTTCATCCATTGTCACATATCGACGCAAAAATTCGGGTTTATTACGATTGAATAGCTCCAAACACTGCTTAGAATCATAAATTTGTTGTTGTTTTGGGTCGATTGTGATCTCGCCTGGCACCCGCTTTGAACAGAGCTTTCGCATATCCAAATATTCATTCACGATATGTCCAACACGTTCCTTTGTTATCTTTAGGGTCTCCGCTTTCTCAATCAACTTCACTTTACAGTTGTCAGAAATTATTTTGTGGACATTTTTGTTGTTTTCGTCGGTAACAGCCTCTTTGGGGCGTCCACTGCATGCATCGTCCTCATTTCGCCTCGTTTAAATTTAGCAAACCACTTCTCTACAGTTGAGTTTCCTGGTGCAAAGTCCGAATAATGTTTATCAAGCCAAGCTTCGGCTTCAATAGTATTTTTTTTTCGCCAAAAAGCAATGCTTTATTAACACACGAAATTCCTTTTTATCCATTTTTTCAAACTTACAAAAGTTGCTTCACTAAAATGCTAACTCGCAAACTAATAGTGCAACAGCTGCCAAATTTATACACATGTCTTTTGAAGGTTAAGGCTAACTAAAAATTATATGGATTTAATACTAGTAGCGCCATCTATGTGTTTGCCTATGAACTTTTCCGCCCACCTATTATAAAACATGTGATTTGTTACATAAAAATTATATTATTTATAAACATATTATTTTTTACTCTGAATTTATTATTTCTATTTGTAGCGTAACTAAAAGTTTGTGAAAAAATTCTTGTTTATTTACTTTTTAAATAAATGAATGTCTTTTTTTTTTTATATATATATCGTTAAATTGCGATTTTAAACCGTTTATTTCAAAAATTGTTCGTAAAAGAATCACGAATGCGAAATGGCGTCATATTTTTTTATGTATTCTTATTCACATCCGTTCGTTATTAACGTATTTTTTTCATGTTTAATTTTAATTCAATGATTAAGAATTCATAAACATCTGAGTGAATAAAATTAAATGTATTCTTTTTTAGAAATTGAAATAGTAAATATTTGAAATTAATGTGATTGTGTTATTTTTTTAAATATATTTTTATACCTGTTGTTATGTGCGTATGCTTTTTCATGCAACAGCATGCAATTAAAATGCACCACTCTAAATTGTTCTTTCTTCAATAATGAAAATTTATTAGTCTAATAGCTTAAGTAATAAATCTAAAACACCAAATAAGAAAATATTAAGAGGTTATTAGTTATTTCAACGTTATGATATCCTTGAAGTTCGAGGAGTAGAAAAATTAATAATCTCAGTGGCAAATGCAAAACCATATGTAGTGATTTATTTTTCAAGTAGTTCTTTGTTTGACATTTTATTAAAAAATTAGGTACTTACGTATTAACGGTACCTTGGCGACAGTTGCGCCAATAAAGAGCACACGCGCCAACCTCATCAACAGATTTGGCGCCAATTTACACTTAAAATTTTTGTTCCAAATAATAAAATATATATGAAACACTTCATTTAAAATCAAAACGCTTTCAAAATATTTTTATTCCAAATAATAAAATATATAAAACACTTCATTTAAAATCAACACGATTTCAAAATTCAAAACACTTTATTTAAACACAAAGTAGTCAAACGGAGTTTTCTAAGTCCCACACGATAAACACACTGACTGGAATTGCATTTCCGAAACTTACGTTTACCGAAATAAAGTTTCATGTCATGGGAATTGGGACATTTTTGTTGTTTTCGTAAAATATTTCACTCCTGAAAAAATAAAATTGCATCTTGTTCTGTTTCTGGCAAATCCCAAATACGCATTTTCGTAGCACTACAAAATGGCGTCAAAACTCAGCAAATCTGCAGCTGTTAGATTGGCGCCACTTAAATACCGCCAAATCTGTAGCTGTTAGTTTGGCGACACTTAAAAACCGCTAAGGTACCGTTAATACGTAAGTACCAAAAATTATTTATATATTGGGTATAGTGACAGAGAATGAATGATAAAAGAACTTAATCGATATTGTAGAAATGATATTAAAATTTTACTATATTTTCGCGAGCCTATTCAATAAAAAAGAATTTGCCAATTGACAGATGGCCTTGGCCCATCATGGGGCTGTTGCGCCAATGAAGAAGTCAATAAAAAAGGAAAACATACAAGAAATATGCAGTTATTAAACTTATGGTTTTCACAAATGAACTCAGATATCAAGTAGACCTCAAAGATTTTTAAATACAGCCTGAATGGAAAATAAATTTATTCTTATATATCAAGACTGTCTCACTAAGACCTCCTCAGTCAAAGAGAGTAGAAGAAGCTGTATCTCATGTGCTGAATATATTCGTGTTGCTTGTAGCGCCCCGTCTGTTTTACAATCGGACAGTAGATGAGAATTTTGTAATAGTCTTACTAATGACTTTAAAGTAGCCCCTTGTGGTTTCGTGTTTCAAGCCGTGTGATAATTAAGAACTGCCGCAGACTAGGTGTTTTGAGGTTCGACGTGGACTCGAGAACTCTGCAACTATCCGTCCTTGGAGTGAATTGCACTTATGTATCAAAATTCTATCTTTAATTTTCTTTTCTGTGTAAATAGAATTCTGTATATACACTCAAGAACCAAAACATTATGACCACCCCTACATTTTGCATTGAACTCGCCTGGATGACGTGGAAGGCACGTGATCAGGTGGAAGTGGTATTTAACTGGTATTAAGTGGTGGTAATAATCCATGCCAAGGCGGGTTGAGGCTGTGTTGCGTGCCAAAGGTGGGCCAACTCGTTATTGATAGGTGGTCATAATGTTTTGGCTCTTGAATGATATTTAATGTTTATAATTAAAAATTAAAGTACTCCCATGAACCTGAAAGTGTCCCTATCTAGTATAGGCCGAGGCGTTACAGTACTAATAAGAAATTGAAACTCTTTTTTTTTTATTATTATTAATTTTTATATAAGCATAATAGGAAACTTTGAAAAGTTTTGATATTCATTTTTTTTATTATTATTATTATTATCCTTATTATTTACATCTAAAACTTTTACAACAAATTAAAGTTTCTTAAATTTGTGCATACAAATAAAAATTTTAATAAAATGTTACGTATGTATTTAAATAATAATTTTTTTACCATACTAATAAGAAGTTTTAGTTTTTAACTGCTTATAAGAATGTAGGAATTGTTGATTGTGATATTTTTGGGATAACCTTCCTCTTAGAGTTTTTTGAATATCGAGTTACAAATTTCATAATAACTCATGCTGTTTTTCACAAATAAATTAATTATGTTTGTGCTCTACCACTGTCACTGAAGTTAGGACTTTTGTTAGCTATATTAATTAAATAAAAACCACAACATTGGATAGCAAAAATCAGATTTTGGAAGGATCTTTTGCATAATAATTACAAATGGGTAATGATACCCTGGCTCTTTGCATGTTCTTATTCTAATTCGTGATTCATATTTCACATTTGATAAAAAATATATCAAACAATGTATCGAAAATCAAACAAAATATATATATATGTATTTATTGTTTGATTTTTATTCATCTATCTTTTATTTATTTATTTCGAATTTGTATTTAATTTAAATATTTATTCAATATCGGATTTTTATTAATGACATCTAATCTTTTTTTATGAATCTTTAACAAGATTGTTTTTTGATAAGATTGATTTTTTTTTTCAAAGGTTGTAATCATTCTCGCTTAATATAAAATAATTAAATTTCAGAAGTTATTGAATTTTTCACCCATTTTCTTTTTTTATTGACAAATTGAGGTAAAGTATATTATGTTATTTATACTGTAGCCTTTTTCCTACGGAGAGAGTTGTAACATTCCATACCCAGAAAAGAGGAATGTATATTTTTAACAAGTATATAATAACAGCCTATCACTCAAATTTTAAAGAAGATAAGCAGTGTTGTGGATAGTTATAATGCATGCAATTAGTGTTTAGTAATAATGAGAAGAACCTGTCACTCAAATCAGATAGCAGATATTCAGTGTAATGGATAATGTAACCTCGTGAAATTAGTTATTGTCTTTGCGACCTTCACAGGTCGAAACAACTACAAATGGAATATGGACTACACCATGAGTTGTTGCATCGTGTTTAGTGATAGACCATGGGCTGAGAAAGTGTCTATTTCAATGAGAAGTGAGGAAAGCTGATTCCCCCTCCCCCGTGACGGATTTTTGATAGGGATGTTTTGGGGGAAGAAAAAAAGAGAGTTCTGCGACAAATCGGTAAGAAGTATTGTTTTTCTTTTTCTTTTTTTTTTAAGTGACTGAACACACAGGTGTTTCCGCCTGTTTACAAAGTGAGCCCCTTGTGGTTTCATGTATCACGCCGTGTGATAATTAAGGTCTGCCGCAGACCAGTGCATTAAATTTGTCGTAGACTCGAGAACTCTGACAATCTCCGTCATTTCAATTAACTGCACTTGTGTATCTAATTTATGTCTTTAATTTTCGTTTCATTGTAACTAGAGTTATGTATATAGAAATAATGCTTGTAAATAAAATTTAAAGTGTTCCCATGAACCTGAAAGTGGCTCTCTTTTAGAAGCCTTTATAGGTCTAGTATAGGCCAAGATGTTACAGTAACAATGTTATTTATAAATGTCAAAATAAATTTGTTAGTTAAGAATAAGCTTCCTTTTTTATCAAATAAGTAAACATTTATTTATGTTTTATTCATTTCTTAATAATTATCGTATTGTATACATAAGAAAATCGATATAGGTCTTGGTTTTAAATAATGTTAAAAACTCAACTTAAGAAAAGTAATATTTTAAAACATTCTTCTTTTAATATTGCATTAAGTAATTCATTCCAAAATTACTCTTTTAACAGAGAACGAAGAAAATACAAGTTATTGGTTTTAACGAAGAAAAGATGCAAGCTCCTAAGCAATATGAAATGTCAATTTAAAAAACACAGGGTTTCAAATATAATTTGTTGAGTTCTCAAACTAAAAAAAAAAAAAAAATACTGCTTAATGAGGATCTACTACTAAACCTTAAGAAAGTTCTGATTCTAAAGTTTATAAAAAATTTCATGAGAGCAACAAAATAATTTTAAATAAAAGCATTGATCTGAAATGCTACTGAAATTATTTTAAAAAAATTCTATTAGAAGAAAACAGTGCTAATTTACTAGTAAATCATAATTATCAATAATTTCATAATATAGTTCGACCACCGATTGGGTGTAAAGGTAAACATCAATAATATTTTAGGGATGTTAGTCAGACATATGAGACACAAAATAAATTTGAATTTAATAAAGTTTAATACTCATTGTGGAACTTTTTTCAATTCATTTTTCTTTTGTTACTCCAAATTTTAAATTTTGATTCTAATAAATTAAAACTGTTTTTCTTGTAATTAATGTCCCTCCGAAATGACTTTTCTCTCCTATTACGCAGCTTTGTTTGAATCCTTATGAATTGGCCACTTAATAATTTTCTACATAGTTGATTGTTTAACTATAATTTCATTCTTTATTGATAATAAGAAGAAAAAAATCGCTCGAATAATAAATCACTTAGTTTCTTCACTTTCAATAATAGAAACATTAAACAATTAACTTTACTGCTGCCAAGTTCAATTTGGAGTCACTAAATAAAAGCAAGTATAATATAAAATAAATATAAAACCAAATAAGGAAGACAAAAAAAAATAGGTCTCATTTCACGTTTCTCAAAATTTTTGTGATATACAAGCATGAGTTCTTTTAATTTAATTTCAAAAATTTATGTATCATTAGTGTTTACGAAAGCAATTATTAATGTCACTTGACATTAGTTATTCAAAACCCATTAAAGAAACCAGTTATAAAATATAACAGATTATAAGTGGAAATTCAAGGAATTTATTCTTTAAGGTTCAATACCGGATCTTCATGAAGATTTATTGGCATCTTGAATCAAGATAAATCTCCAGCGATAAAATAAACATCCTTAAAAAGTTTTGATTTAGAAATTTATAATGTTTATTTTGTCATCAGAATGTTTAATTTTGAAAAACAAATCAATTTCTTTCAGCTCTAGTTTGATGGGGAAAAACGTATTCAGCTCATCATGTACTCGTAGTAGCTGTGAGTGGCAGCTACCACTGCAACTGACGTGCTTTCAAGGTGGCCATTTATAAGATTGTAATGCCATTGGTGCGAAGCCTAAAGTTTCTTCTTAGGATTGTGGCTGCATTTGAATCTAAATTTGTAAGTGTTTTCAAAGCGCATGATGTTTGATTTTGTAAATACTAACTGAGGCTTAAATATTTATTTTTAAAATTAATACTAGCCAATGAAAACTTTTAGAATAACTAATAAGATTTCGTATAATCACTTATCTATTTTGCTAAAAATTGTTATTTTTAGAGAGTTGTCTTAATCATAAATATATTTTACTGAAAAAAAAATTGCATTTGAATGAAATATTTTTAAAGTATTACCTTATTTAATGTACTAATTATGTAAATTAATCCAATTTTTTGAAGTGTGTAGTTTTAAAACGCAGTTTTCCTAATAATTTTATTCATTCTAAATTATTTGTTTACAGAAAGAAATTTGTTTTGCAAAGAAATACTTAGCTGATGTCGTAGCGAATGTCTGTAGAATATAACATCTGATGAATTATAATTGTGAACTTTTTCTCTGGATACAGATTGTTGCTGTATTCAATTCAAATATTTCTTTTAATTGTTACTCTGCATTTAAATTAAAATGAGGCCCTTTGCATGTGGTGTATGTGACGAAGTGTTCAATTGCAGAGATGATTTTGATAACCATTATATAATTCACTCTATTGAGAACCCACATGTATGCAATGTGTGTGGCAAATCTTTCAAACTTCAAAGATCTCTTCATGTGCATTCTCACACGCATTCTAAAAAAAAGCCCCACTCGTGTTATGTGTGTAATTTAGGATTTACCCGTAAATATCGACTTTTAAATCATTATTTAAGTCATTACAAAAAAGAAGCTCCAAGTTCTGAACCTGTGAAGAAGAAAAGGACTCAGAAAACAAAAAAAACAGCCAGACGTCGTGCTACTGCTTCTGATAAAGAGGTGCATATGTGTGATATGTGTTACATGGAATTTCCTAACAAGCATGATCTTGCGAAACATTATGGTGAACATTTTAATGAAAAACCATTCAAATGTCCTATATGCAACAAGGGATTCAGCGAGCAGTGGCGACTCTCCAGGCATGGTATTTATCATAATGGTAAACCTTTTAAATGTAGCTTATGTCCTAAAAGTTTCAGTACTAAAAGTAATCTTGCCTCCCACACCATAACTCACTCTAATGCCAAGCCACATGTTTGTGAAATATGCCACAAAGCCTTTGCTCGTAAAGGTAACCTGAATGTGCATTATTCCAGTCACACTGATGAAAGACCACATGTCTGTCACATTTGTAACAAAGGCTTCAAGCTTAAAGATAAACTTAATGTACATCTTCGATCCCATGATAAAGATAAACCATTTGGTAAGCCTTTCAAATGTGAAATATGCGAGAAGGACTTTCTGCACAAGCACAATCTTAGGTTGCATTATTTTTTGCACACTGACCTTAAAGATCATGTTTGTGACATATGTAACAGAGGATTCCCCCACTCTTATTTTCTGTTAAAACATCGCCGTAATCATTTTGAACATAAGCCATTTGTATGTGAAGTATGTGGAAAGGCTTACCCTCAAAAATCTAAACTTACAATACATATGGTTTCGCACACAAATGAGAAGCTATTTGCTTGTGATACTTGTGGCAAAAGATTTGCTTGTGAATCTTACCTTGCTAGTCATCAAATAACTCATCGTAAAGAGAAACTGTATGCATGTGAATTATGTAATAAGACTTTTGCTCGAGAAAGATATCTTGCAAGGCACCAGATGCTTCATTCTGATGATAAACAGTACACATGTGATATATGTGACAAATCATTTGTTATCAGGAGGTACCTTACAAAACATTATCGTGTACACACAAAGAGATTTCTTGAAGAATTTGAATAACATTTATCTATTATGTGTTTCTTATAACAAGGATATACATCAGGAAAAAAAGTATATTTTTATACTACTTGGAATTTTTTAATTTTCTTTTTCACTTTTTCTTGTTATTAAGTATATCACTATTTTTGTAATTGAATGTTATTAAATGTTAGTTATTTTTTCCAGCGCAAGCAAGTCAGTAGATATATTTATAAGACTTAAGCAGTTTTTTGTAAAGTGAATATAAATTTTAAGTTTGTTCTAAGCACTAATTATTGTGAAAAATAATTTTAAAAAGCTTGCTTGTTTTTTTTTCTTTCTATTAAACTGATTTGGTACATCAAACTGTTAACATTGAGAGAAAAAATAAATTATATTTCAATAAAGCTTCTTTAATTATTCTCAATTGAATGTTGTTTTATATTGTGCGTAAGCATAATTTTTTGTAATCTGTGATTTTTTTAAAAATATATTAGATTCATTTTGAAATATTCTCTTGCTTAAGTTGGTTGTAATTAAACTAAGAGATGGGTTGAATTTATGTTGATAATTAGTTTTAAAATTCAATAATCTTTGCATGAGTATTGCAAATAATGAACAATATACAGCCTAATATGGTATGAATTTTCTTTCATTAAATTATAGTAGTGATGTCATTTAATTTCTTAAATTTAAACTTTTGAGGGGTTAAATTTATTTATGAAGTTAAAAAGATTTTCCTATTAGTTATTTTATCATTTGCCATTAGTTGCACTAGTCTTGTTTTTTTTTTTTTTTTTTAATTTATACGAAAACCCCTTGTGATGGAAATTTTGATTAAAATAATTTGTTTAAATTTGAGTCAAGTTATTTTGGAAATCTGCATGTTACTTTCGTTATTCTACATAATCCTCAAATATACTCTAAATATCTAAGTTGTCCTTTAATGCATGTGAATTCTGTAAGAACCAAATGATCTTTTTAATCCTTTTATTGCTAATTTCCTAAATGCAATCAGAATACTAATGTAACTATATAAGTGCCTTATCGTTGATCTTGTGCTTTAAAGCTATAGAACCAAATGTAAGATTTAAAACAAAAATTATTAATGATCTAGATAGAGTCTATAATATATCATGAAATTTTAGATTAGGAAGTTCATGTAAGATTTTTATATTAAAGGGAATATTTTAGTAATAGCTAATACTTGTATTATTAATTTTTGTTGAATTATTTTTCTTTTGAACAAAAAATGTACATTTGATTAAAAACTAATAAATATATGTTTCATATTGAAAATCTCCTTGCATATTTGTTCATATTAGTTAAATCAACACAATCAATAATATATTTACATTTCTTAAAAGAAAAGAAAGACAAGTTACAAATAGTCTAACCATCTATCTTGTGGAAAATTGATAAAGCAGCCGTCGGATGAATTCAAAAAAAGTGATATCATTTAGGTAGAATTTTTAATTGCTATAAAAATTTTAGATAGCATAAAATTAAAAGGGAAGAACAATGAAAAAAAAAATTCCTTGCTTAAAAATCTTGTACCGTTTTTTTTTTTTTTCAAACCTCCTTATGCTGTATTTATCTGACTAGACCCCCTGACATGTAGTCAATTCGACTGTTAAGCTAGGTATTCATTTCAAGGACTATTTAAAAGGTTGTGCATTTTCCTTTTCCCAAAAAATGAAGTTTGCAATTTTTCTTATTAAAAATAAATGCTGCTAGTATCAAATTCGTATGTTCATGTACACCAATACTAATAATAACAGGCAGCATCTATTAAGAACTAAATCCATTATGCTATAAAAAGAAAATTTTTAATAGACTTAAATCGAAACAATTCTCAGGCTTTTTTTTTTTTTCTCTTAACAGATGCAATTCTTAATTTAGTCTCCCAATAGCATTTTTAATTAATTTATTTCAGGTTTATAATATCAATTGGTGTACGGCCCATGTGGCATCTTTTCTTTCATAAAACATACTGTTTATCACCTGGAACTTCAAGTTTCTGAAAAGACTGTGCTTCTCTCAAATTGGGGGGGGAGGAGGAAGCAATTTTTAGTAAAGTTTTGAAAAATAAATACATTCACCAATTATACACATCAGCCTTATAATCTGTGAGCCTAGTATTGTTTTTAATGCAAAAAAAGTGTTATATTACTTACTTTTACAATATAATGAATTTTGGTTTTAAATTTAGAGATCTTTTTATGTTATACAATTAACTGCTACCATATGCAAATAACAAAACTCTATAGTTAAATCAAAGCCTTAGTAAAGTATTGCTGAATATAATTAAAAAATCTTACTGGTTTAAGGAGATATGCATTTAAATTGTTTGAGCTCTTTGTAATTGTTTTCACCTAAAAGAGGGGGATTATATGTATTAAATAAATATTCTTACAAATGTGTGATTAAATCATTTTAGTTTATTTTTTTTTCCCATGAAATAACTTGGGGAAAAAACTATACTACTTGTTAGAATTTTAGTTATTTCAAAATTTTATCTCCAAATACACAGTTATACCAGTTGTCAGTTTCAATTCATTTGAAAAGAACTTTGTACTGCAACAAGATGATACTCTTATCCAAATGAGTTATTAAAAAAAACACATCTATTTTTGTTTATAAAATTATATTTGTTGAATATAAAATTCTTGGTAGTAAGAAATCTTATTAACATTCAACCACTCTATTGAATTAAATAAGATATATGAATAAATAATGAATTGTATTCAATTTTGGATTGACTGCAAAAGTAGTCAGACCACAGATTGTGTGAAATGGTAAATGGACAAATCCATTCCTTGTTATGGATGCTAATCAGATTGATGCAGCACAAAGCTTCTTTGAAAGGAAAATAATATAATAGTTAAATGTAGAAACGTTTTTCATTCTTTTAATATTGTGTAATCTAAATTAGAACTTCTTTTTATTGCAATTAAAATCCCTCTTAAATGGCATTTCCTTACTCTTTTCTAATTCCTCCGACTTGCCTCTAACAAATTTCAAAAAATATCGGTGGTAGGATTATTTAGTTTATGGAACTAAAGTGCTATTCAATATGCATTTGATGTATTCAAGTAAGAGCCCAGAAAAATATCAGAATTGATATTTTGCAGGTATGTAATGTATCAAAGGACTATTGTGCATTAATTATAAAAACTCTTTGATAAGCTTTTCAGGTAAAATGAAAATCAATTTTCTTACTTGTTAAATATTTAACACTCAAAAGAAAATATGAATAATAAAATTTTAAAAAAGATATTTATTTAAACGAACCTGGCAAATTTTAGCACTTTATCATTAGAAAGAGGCAATGATTTACATCTAAAGAATATAATATTAATAGAAACAATGTAATTTTAAAGAATAAGCCCTATGAGTCAAAATTCTCTCTTATCATTCTGTACATAATTTTTTACTTAAATGTATAGCTAATCTGTATTGATAACTCTTATCATTCTAAAGTGAAATTAACGATATAGTAAATATATTTCCAAATTATATAAACAGTGCTTGTCTAAATGTATTGCAGATTAGGAAATCTATATGTTACAGCCAAGGTTTTATTTATTTTTTTACCTTAGGTATAGCACAGATTTAAGTATTTCATTGAGATTATTTTTGGTACATTTTGTACATATGTATTTATTAAATTATAACAAAGCTGATTCCAAATACTAAAAACAAAACCAATGAGATATATTTTTTTTATTATTTCATAGCAAGGTTAGAAAGTGATAATAAAACACAACATAATAAATTGAAAATCCTTTTAGAAATACAGATGGAACACAATCATTTGATTAGTTTTGCATTAATAGATGGTAGTGACACAAAGAAATAAATACAGGAATTTGTTCTTCTAATCCAAATGATTATGAAGAGTGAAAAATTCTTCAGAAAGAAAAAAGCAAATCTGCAATTTTTGCTTTCATTATGTAAATCACAAAAAAAGCATTATTTTATCCCAAGTGGTTAAGTATTGGAATTTTCGAAAATCCACCTTGTGTGTCAATTGCTTTTAAAAAGGTCTTCCTCGTCCCCTTCCAGGAATACCAGGTGGAGTGACATTAGATTTGGGATTTTTGATGGTTTCATCTAAAGAAACAATAAGACAAGAAGCTTCTGTAGCAGCAGTAAGAGCATTGATTTTAACAACAGCAGGTTCCCACACACAAGCTTCATAATTATCAGCAATGTCTTCATTATGAATGTCTACACCGTACCATATACCACCTAAAAAATAATGGCAAATTTATTTTTCCTATCTAATTATATGAATTTAAAAATAAGTATTTACATTCATAATATAAATATAAAATATTTCACCATAATACTTCTACATAAACATATATAATAAAAAAATTTCTTGATAAGGTAGAACACGCTTTTTTTAAAATGAAAATATGTCAATATTCATTTAATCTAACTTTACAAATTGGATTATTTTCTGTTATGTTTTTAACTACATTTGTTATTTTAAAAGCAAAATATAGCAGCGAAAATTTATTTCTTAAGAGTTAATTAATAATTTTGATTACAAACTCAGGGGTGGAAAATCACAAAATGATTTTTGTAGTAGGCAAATTGGATTTTTGTAGCAGTTTGCAGTAACATACTTTTACATTAAAAGTTCACCTTAAGATTTCAAGGCATATATCAATTAATTTTATACTATTTAGTAAGGCTTTAAGCGAAGGCTGGGGATTGACTCATTCATATTTGGCTATTTTTCCAGTTACAAAATCAAAATAAAAGAAATATCTCATGTTTGGCAAAAAAAAACATAAAATTTGTCACTTTTGCAGCAGGATTTTCCACCACTACAAAAAATTTTTATTATTTTTTTTCCTGTAGTTAATTCTGTCAAAAAAAAAGGGGGGGAGCAAGAATTTTCCAGATTTTCTCCCTTGTGATACACAAACTCTGGGCGGTTACCCCAAAAGTCCTACCCTCACTACAAGTGAGTGAGCTACATAAGTGATACATTAGAACCATCAATGTTCAACAAAATACATATATTCTTGGGTTATATATAATATACGAAAAAAAATTGAACAGCAGTCAAATTTTATATATGAAAAAAAAGTTAATTATTGTTGCATAAAATAAAAATATTTTATTTTATTAAAATTATTTGTTGGTATTTTAGCAATACTTACCAGTGGCATGTTTTTGTCGTAACATATTTAAAATATTTGTGGAATCAAATCCAGCATTATCACATAGTTGTCTAGGGATAATTTCCAAGGCTTTTGCCATAGTTCCAATTATAAGTTGCTCCTTCCCTTTAACAGTTCTTGAATAATCACGTAAAAATTTAGAAAGCTCCATTTCTATAGCTCCACCACCTATTAAATTAATCCAATGCATATTATTAAAACAAACTTTAATTATTTTATCTATTACTAAAAAAAAAAAAAAAAATTTTATAAATTAAAAAACTCAAAAATTACTTTCTCAAAAAAAAATCTCAATTGGTATTATAGTACCATTGATTAATCAATTCCTTAAATACATGATATAAATTATCATGAGATTACATAAATTAAATGAAAAATGCTTAAATTAAAAATTTAACAATCTATACTCAGATAAATTAAGAACGTTAATAATCAAAGCATATTAAAGAATTAATTAAATTTTAAAATATTATTCAAAAAGTAGAAGTTTCTAAAATTATTCTTTTCATATACCAACAATGGGCAAATGTGATAAGGTAATAATTTAAATCTATTTATTATAATTAATCCAGAACTGTTTTCATTGGATCCTTCTAATTTTTGTTATATAAAGTTTATTTTGTATTTTTTTTTTAATATTTATTTATTTTAGATATTATGCTATTTTCTACAATAGTTACATAAATGTGAGAGATAATATATTTAAGTTGTATATTCATAAGGCTCTTAAATTAATATGATAAAAAAATGAACATTGAAAATATTAAAAATAAAAATGAAAGCAATAAAGTTTGTAAGGCCACTCACAGGTGACCATTTTCTTTCAAAATTGATGTGGAAGATTAACTAATTATACACCTAGCTTTTAAAGATTTGATTAAAAATCGTATACTTTTTATAAAAATTAAGAAATAATTATTTTGCATATTTTTCTCTTAATTATATTTTATCTATGTAGAATGTGTGATCATATTAATTAAATTACATATTTACAAATAACTTTTATACTATTTCTGCAGTGTTGTTCTTTTATAATATATGAAAAACTAGCATAAGGCTGCCAACTCCTGGCATATAAAGATTACATTTAAAGGAATAATTGTATAAAATATAAAATTTTTATCAAGCAATATTTTAAAATATAAATAAGATCACTGACCTGCAACAACCAGATCATTTTTTAAAGCTCTCCTAACAATCATAATAGCATCATGAAGAGATCTTTCACATTCTTCAATGAACTGTTCAGCTCCACCTCTTAGAATTAAAGTAACTGTTTTGGTATTTGGACACCCAGTAAAGAAATTAAATCTGGAAATAAGCAAAATTCTAAGTTAAAGAAACATGAACAAAATTTATAAAATTATTTCAGATTATTTAATTGCTGCTTTATCTTATATGTAACTGCATATTATAGGATACCTCAACGATTGTTTATGAGCTGGTATGTCCAGTTATGATGAACAAATTCTAAATAGGAAGCTTTGGAAACATGAATGGACACCACTAAAGGGTGTTGCATAACTCGACTTTCAAATGATGAATTTTGTTTAGTGCAAGACAATTTATGGAGTACATGTGCCCAACAGTTTTGCCATAAACATGTGCATTGATGTTACCAGTAATATTTTAATGGGTCCTTATCATCTATCTCAAAGTCTAGTGCAAATTATTTTTCACATTTCTTTAGAAGAGATGTTACCTAATGTGATGAATGACATTTCAGCAGTAATGTACAGGATTTACCATGATAGGACTTATCTTCATTGCTGTGTCAGCGGAAGTGGGCCAGTTGCAAGGCACCATAATCCCTAAACCTTAACCCTTCCCATTCTTCTGGTACATGAGACATTTATAATATTGGACATCAATTTTGTCATAAGAATTTGGAAGCAGCAGTATATGTCCATGACACACCTGCTCAATTTGAAGGGGTTGTCAATCAATGTATTGATGTTGTGAAACATGCATTATATTATCTTGCATACGTTCTGTGATATAAATATTTTCTCTTTCTCCCTTCTTTCATGTGCATAATTTCGTTTAAAAAGATATGTTACCACTATTATTAGGCTTTCTTTCTATGTGTCTGTCACATTGCTACAGAATTGTGTGGTTTGATTTTCAAATACAACTTCCTGTGTAAAAGTTATTTGTCATAGTGTGACAGACCAACAAATCAAGTTTGTAAACAATTTTTTTGGAATCTGAATGATTACATAAAATGGAACAACAATTAAAGGCATTTACCTTTCTCCACCAATTTGTTTTTCTTCAAAGACTTCACATGTTCCCAAAACGCTGTCACTTATATCATAACAAGTAGATAAAACAGCACCACCACAAGCTTTTAATGTTCTTTTCAAATCATCTTCTGGAACACGACCAGCACAAAACATATCTCTGTAAATAATAAACAATTATAAACATAGATAATTAAAATATCAATTAATATTAAATTAAATAACATACTTATTAACATAGCAAAAATTCTATCTGATAATTTCAAAATGTTAAAATCATTTTTCCCCAAAGGAATCAAAAGACTAAAAATCAGTTCATTTAGCTATCATAGATTAATGGTAAGATAATAAATACAAAGATACAAATTATAACTTTGATTCATACATATTGAATTATGTTTCAATAAAAACATTTAAAATAGTTCAAATGTCATTTAAAGAGAACAAATAAGTTTAAGGATACAACTGAACATTTTATTAATTTATAAACTAAATTTTTATCAAGTTTTTCTTAGTTTAATTTTAAATGCACTTTATTAAATTTTTTTCAAATGAACCTAAACACATATTTTAAACTTGAAATATTATAAGCAATATTTAAATAGTAAAATAAAAAAAGTAATATATGCTATGAACATTTAATTCAAGGTTAATTATTGTTATAGCTAATGAATAATAAAATAATTTTAAGTACTTTTAAGGTATCAGACTATGCATGATGACACGTTATAAAAATGCTATGCAATATAATATTTTTAATATTACAACTCAAATATATGGAAAACACAAAAAAATGAATAACTTTTTATCTTATATATTCATATAATGGCTAATTTACGATGGAATTTAATGAAAGCAGCAAAATATTAAACACAATGCAGCTGATATTTTAAAAAAAGGTTAACAAATATTTGTTGATATAGAATTTTATGAAATTGGCTGCAATAATGCTATGAAAATAGTTGTAAATTAAAATGTATTCATGTTATTGGCAAATCTGAAGTGCTGCATTTACTACATTACAAAATATATCTCCTTAAAATTTTAGAGCAATACATCTGTAATTTTTTGATATTGTGTATCATATTTAAGCGTAAGTATACAATTTAACATAAAATTCAATTTTTTACAAAATGCATTTAAAGTTTTAATTTATGTTTTCAAAAAATTTTCCATACATTTTAAAATCACCATAATCACAGGTAATACCTTCTTTCTTTTCAAAATTAGAGGCTCTTTTTTTCTTCACTTAAATATCCATAATTTTTTCTTTTAATTTTTATGATTGTTGAAGACTGGTTTTGTGTTAGCATGATTTTTTTTTATTACTATTAATTTTTTATTATTTGACTGACCATAAAACACTATTGAAGCTTTCATTTTGCCCTTTGTGTCCTGCCACATGAACTCAGTAATACTTGATCACACAACTTCATACAAATAGATTTTGTAATATTAATAATCTTTTGAAGGAAATCAGCTTTTAATTCATTACATATTTTACCCTCAGAGATAAGTTGTTGATGTTTACATCAGCTGTATGAAAATATAAAGTACAGTCCATGCATTGCATATGTTAATGGAACAACAATGATCAAAAGCTGTAATTTTTGCACTCGCAGAGCAAATAAAAATCATTTTTATTTGTTTTTATTTCATTATTAGTTTTATTTTTTTAAGTGATAGGAAACTCAAAAAGCCTTGTAAAAAAGAATAATTTGTTTAAATGTTCAATTAGTAAAAAAATTATAGCAGACCAAAATTTTGAATTTTTAGTTGTATTCTGCAGGAGGGGCCAAGCAACATAAAAATCTAAATTAATTATCAATAAATAGAAAACTAATGATTTCTCTAGTTTTCATAGTACCATAATTTAGCAGAAGCAACTCGAGACTTTTGTTGTGTTGATTAACAATTATTGAATCATCTTCAACAGATACAATTTTCTTGTTAAAGCAATTGCTTTTAAATTTTATCTTTGAGGTTCTTTTAAAACTTCATATGTCTATTTCAATACAATAAGAAATAGTGAATATTAAAACATAATAAAATAATATGAAAGAAAAACCAGCAAATCAAAAACAGGAACAAAGTAACATACTAAGTAAAAATGTAAACATCAACACAAAACAGCTTTGGTCAAATGTTTTGTGATAAACATATAAAAGAAAAAGATAGTGACTCGCACAATTAGCAAATTACAAATAAAATTTTGATTTCTTAAGTCAATAGTAAACAATAAAAAAATTAATTTCTGGTTCCTTCACTGGCTTTGGAACCATACTTCCAGTTTTAAAAAAAAAAAGTCACAAGCTAATATTAAAATCATTATAATTCCACTTCTATTTATCATAGATAAAAACAAAAGTAATTTTGGAAAGCAGAATAACCGAGTTTTAAAATAATTACAAAATTTGGTCATAAATCTATTTTTAAATGTAATCGGATAAATTAATAAGCAAAATTAAACAGCTTTAGCACATTTTTTCATATATAATATAAATGGAAGTCGCATACCTATCAGCAAAATATTGAGTAGCGACATCTCCAATAGGCAATTTAGACAAAACAACTTTTGCCCCACTTTCGACTATTTTCTGTAATTTCCTATAAAGGATCTCCCATTCAGCATCAACAACATTTTGATATTCCTATAATTAAAGCAATAAACATAATTTTTTTAAATATAAAACATGTAGTGGCAATATTAAATTTTAATGAAATCAATTTTTAAAATATTAAGTAATTTATGTCAAAAGTTATTTTAGAAATTAAAAAAAAGTAAGCAACTGTTAACTTGTATGAATTTTTTAATAAGATAAAGCTTTTTATATTTCAGGGATAGAAAATCAATAATTGATTTTTGTAGTATGACAAATTGAATTTTTGGTGCAGTTTTCATTTGTTTCGTAGCAGGGCAATTTACATTTTTGTAGTATCTTTCTTTCTCAGTGGTTTCTTAGCAGTATATTTTTACATTAATAGTTCTCCTTCAGATTTCAAAGCACATACTAATTAATTTTATATTATTTAGCAATTGGAAGATTTATATGAAATAAAATTGCACGATTTGTATTGCAATTGAATTAAACTCAATCATTTTGTACGATATTTGAAATTCAATACGTAACTAATCTATTGATGTATTTATAAGAAGAAAATTAGAATTAGAATCAATGTTTATTAATATTTTTTTACAACTAATAATTTTTCTTCATCCATCATGTAACTTCACATATTTTGGAATTCTTAGCAATGAATATTTTTAATGGAAATATTGAACCAATTTTGAATAATTTCACATAAAAATATGATTATTAAATTATTTAATAGAAAAAATAGATTACATTTTTCTTTGAATTTTGTTTTGCCATACTATTTTTACATTAAATATGTTATCTAATTAAAATTTGAATTATTTTAAATAAATGGTAGTAAGAAATAAAAGATTCATTTAAAATTATCAAATGATATACAAGTTTTGATTGAGTAAGAAAATAAATGCTTATATGTCTACAATAAGTTATTTCTATTTGTATAAGCAAAATGGTGTTTTTTAGTATCACAATTAGATCTAAAGTTATATGCATCCAATTTTAGAACAAATACAAAATGTAACACAAAAAATATTAATTGCTAAGAATTCCAAAATATTCAAAGTCGCAAGAAGGATAAAGAAAAATTGTTAGCCATTAAAAAATAAAAAAAATATTGTATATAATTCAATCCAGTATGTATATAATCCAATCCAGTATGTATATATTGAATATAATCCAATCCAGTAGGTATATATTGTATATAATATAATCCAATATGTCATGCATAATGAGTCTGAACAATAATTAGATATAGATAAATAATGGATAAATGTCATAAATATGTTTGTAAATATTATTTAACAAATCTTCTTTTGGGGAATTTTGATATTTCTAGATATAACATATTTATAGATTTTCTGTAGAAAAAAAAATATGCTTAAGAAATTCCGTTCAAGTAATAAATGGGAAATGAAGAATTGCTGTAATCCTTTAAATGACAGATTACAGCTAATTTTTAAATTATTAATAAAAATTAAATTATTTTAAAATTTGGTTATTATTTAACAAGATAATAAATTAAAAAGTGACAAATAAATTATATTAATTGTAGAGAAAAGTTTCAAAAATTTTTACAAATTAAAAAAAATTATGCTTAGTGGTAAATAATTTACAAATAAGAAATATTAATAAAATTTGGAAATCAAATTTAATAAATTTATTTGAAACAGTTACTGTACAAACATTTAGTAGTATATGTTCACAAGCAAGTTATTTATTCTATTTGTTCCCATAAAAAACAATAAATGGCACCCCAATATAGCCTTGAATCATTTAAAAAGAATTTTTGCCCTATGACAAATGTTGTCGACATAACTAATAAATCTTATCACCATAAAAACAGAACTCTTATAGCATTGATTAATTCTTATCCCCTCTAATAACGATATAAAAGATAAGCTCATTCATATTAGGTTATATATTATATATAGGCTCTAAATCAAAATAAAGGAGATATCTCATTTTTGGCACAGTTTGGTGCAGAAATGCGAAATTTGCCATTTTTTTAGCAGAATGTAGCAAGGCATGAATTTTGGAGCAGTTTGATGCAAATTTTCCACTGCTGAGATTTAACTATTTATTAAAAACAAATTAATAATTCCATTTCATATTTTATTACAGATTAATTATTTCTAATATCAAGATTCTGGTATGATTTATTCAAAAATATCATATTTAACTAAACTAATCTTTAGCTAACTAAACCACTTTTGAGTTGACTAAAACTAATTAAATTTATTATAAAATAAAAGTTAGATGAAAATAATATAAAAATAAGGACAAAATTTTAAAAAAAATCTTACCTGTACACTTTCAACTCTGATTTCAGCATTTTCTTTTTCAGATTTTAATTCCAATTCAACATTCAACAAAACAATTTTTGGATTTAAATATTTTTTAGGTTGCATTTCAAAACCAGCATAAGAGAAAGTTTTCTTGAAAGCTACGCCAGATACTAGCATGGAATCCTAAAATACAAAAAAAGTTTATATTTTTTACCTGCACAACTATGTGAATCATGAAGATTGCATATTAAAAATCCTACTAACTTCCATGGCTCCTCCCTGAACTTTTTTAATACCAATCATATTAAGAGGAAGAAGCTCATCCAGTTGCATGACTGCATCTACTACTATCTTAGCAAAAAAATGTTTTTGTGAAGCAACTAGCTTGGAGCTTAATGTTGTCATTGCACATTTTTCTAAAAGAGCTCGCTGTTTCCTAAAAGGAACAAAAAAAAAATTTTTTTTTTAATTATAGCATTTTAGTCTCAATATTTTATGAATTTTTATTATGTATCTTTATTTTTAATTAATATAAATAGAAATTGAAACTAGTGAAACATAAAATTTTATTATATTCAATGAAATCAACGTAAAATTAAATATTATGTTTTGTTTATATCCACGATTTTGAAATAAAGACCAATTTAAACTAATTCAGTTTATTTTGCTATTTTGAATATTCAAATTTTTCAACATGTAATTGCACCTTAAGAAATTTTTTTTTTAAATTAGAAATATTTAATATTGATTATATTGTATATATTGGTATCATATTCACCTCATTAAGTAATTTAGTATTTCAGTTATAAACCTGCAATTAATGTCTTTTGGTTTAGCTTTATTATAGACTGGCCTTAAATGTCAGTTCTGAAGAATTAATGTGTTTGCAGACAAAGGATGCATTATTCTTTACAGAGCAGTTTAATATTTAGAAAATATTGACATGTAAAGAATCTACTTTTCTATCAAAATTACCATTTGTTTTCTGTTTTTGAGATTTAATTTGCCAATTCCTTTAATTGGAAATAAAGACAATGTTTAGATATAAAATCAATTTAAATTAAATCTGTTAAATCAATTAAAATTAAACAGAAAAAAATAATTTTAAATATATATGCATTACCATTAATACATTATATAGCATTTTTTAATTAAAAAATATTATGGTAATTACATATCTATATAACAATGTAATTAAATACGAAGAAAGAATTTAAAGTTTCTTACTGTACGTCTCCCTTCTCAACTTGTACAGCTATTTCCTTTATTTTTGCAATTGCCTAAAGAAAAAATAAATAAATAAAACTCATATTTTGCAAACAATTATTTTTTATTTTATTTTTTAAATGACACAATACTTAAATGACAAAAAAAACAGATAGAGAAAATTTTATTGTATTTCTTATTATTTAAAAGCTATTTATAGGTATTATTTATCTTACAATTCTACTAGTTAATATAAATAAAACTAATCTGAATATCAAATCAATTCTTTGATGGATCAAATATAAAATCAATAAAAAAATAATTCAGTAAATGTAATTGTAGAAAATCAATATACCAATAATAGTTTCTTACCATAAAAATGAAAAATTTAAGCAAAGCATTTATATATAAATACGTAACAAAACTCAATGATGGTTTGCATCTGATATATTGCTACTATATGTGAACATGGCATGTGAAATTTAAACCAGATATATGAATTTTTATCCAATTGAAAAAACAAAATTGGAGATTTATTTTAAATGAGAAAAGTTATAATAACTAAAACACAAAGTTATAACAACAACACAAAGTTAAAATTATAATAATGAAACAGCAGAAAAAATAAACAATGTTCACAGTGCATGATATTATTATATTATATTCAATACTATGAAAACATAACTACCAACCTTTTTTTTTTTTTTTTTAAATAATAATAATAAATTAGCCTAAAAAGAATTATGCCCCATTATTATGTAATTCAATAATAAAATTAGATAATAAAAAGGCAAAATAATATATGTTTAGCAATTTTTATCTTTATTCACATTGATCATTTCCACATCCCTATATTTTAATTATGTGTAATACACAAAGGAATTGAAAATCTTCATATAATACATGAATTAGATAGGATATAAATGCATGCATCCAAACTATATTTTCATTTGCACTTATCTTCTCAAATATTTTTTTTTAATAATTATTTCTATGAAAACTATACAGCTGGCTTTGAATATAATAGATTTGGCTTACTTGCTTCTTATAAATTTAATTAACATTTCTTGATTATATATCATGCTCTCTTAATTTGTACAAAGTAATTTAAATTATTGATAAAATTATTCACATCCTCTTTTCCAAAACTGAGCAAATACTTCAAAATTTTGGTTATGCCAGTTTTAAAAAATTGTGCAAGATTTATTCCTATACATGGATTAGAGGAAGATGGGTAAAAAGCAAAATGTTCTGCAAAATATGTAACAGTTGGCAGAATAATTCTTGAATTTTGACTTTTAAATAGTAGTGACATATGACATATATTTATTACTAAAATACACCTAATATTTTTAAAAATACAGAACAATTTCAAAACACCAATACAATTAAAATTAACATAAGATAATAATTACCATTTTCAAAGATGTACGAAGACTTCTAATAATGATTTGAGGATGAATGCTATCATCAATCAATGGTTTGCATTGTTTCAAGATTTCAGCAGCTAATAATGTAACAGTTGTAGTTCCATCTCCAACCTTATAAAAAAAAATTGGATTAAAGCAAGATACTTTTCTATTGCCTGGTTTATGTAAATTACATTTTGCAATACTTTTGCCAGGTGTCTTATGAAACGTGTAATTTTTTTTAGTTCACACACCAGCATACCTAGAATATGCTTTTGTTGCCAAGACTGCATTTTCGTTAATAACTATTATTCTTACATTTGCAGTTGCCACTAAAAGATTTTTTTTTTTTTAATGTTTGCAGAAAACATGTTGAATTAAACATTAAAGTCATTTCAATAATTATTTGATTTATATTTTAAGCACTATTTAATTGCCAATTTTAAAAAAGTGTCATTAACATTTTTTAGTATATTACTGTATCATTATATAGTTCATTGGTATTTAATTACGTTAAAAAGTAAACTTAATAATAAAAAAGCAATTTAAATAATGAAAAGCAAATCATCTTAATTCGAAAGAAATTTTACAACGTAATTAGCATTAATTTATAAGCTAAAAAGTAAAATTTAAACTACAAATATATTTGAGTTAGTTAATTATCAGTTTAGCTGTTTTTTGAAGAAAAAAAATTGTGTTTTAACTAATGTTACATATGAATAAAATGAAATTCTAACATGAAAACTTGGCATAAAAAATGCACTAATATAGGAATTAATAAAGGCAAAGTAGTTATGCAGTTCACTGAGTTAAGTACTTATCATTATTGCAAGCACACAAAGTCTTATCTTCCATTACATAATTTAAAAAAGTGCATTAACTATAAGAAATTTTAACATTGAGTGTACAAAGTGTATCAAAAAAATTTTGAAAATAAAAGATATATTAATGAAAGAAAATTTTTAACAATATTTAAAATTTTATACATTTTAGTAACTAAGAAAAATATGATTAAATAATAGTAAAAAGTTAGGTGTTAAAGCCAGGTATTAATTATTCTAAAAAGTTGAAACTACTTTAAATGGGCAGAAATTAGAGAAATATCAGGAGGACTTAAAAATTACTTTAAATTAGAAGTTATTATAAAGACATTTAGTACATAAGAAGCTGTTAAAAATAATAAACCATAAGTAATTAGTAAATTAATTAAATATGATTCAAAAACAATTCATACCTCAGCATCTTGAGCTTTTGCTATATCTACTAAAGTCCGGGCAGCAGGATGCACAACATCCAATTCTTTTAATATGGTAGCTCCATCATTTGAAATGGTAGTTTTTCCTAAAATTAATTGTATTAAAATTCAGAAGAAAAAAAAGTTACTTAATATTCCAATTAAAAATTAAACACATTGATCTATTTGATTCAGCAAATTATATCCTTCAATTTCAAGATTAATAGAGTATAAAGGAATTGTAACGAGTATTATCTTTACAAAAATAACCTTGTTAGGTAGCATTTCATCGCAGAATTTTCATTACATTTTGCTTATCATTTTTTTTTTTTTTTTTTTTTTATTTAAAAAGAAATTCAAAGTAAATCTAAATTTTTGAGCACATTTAGATTACAATACTATCATCAATTTACAATAATTAAATGAAGCATACAGAAAGTTTTTAATTTACAATTTATTTATTTTAATTTATAGCACAGAACTTATAAAAGTATAATTAATTTATATATAAACAATATTTTATTAAGAAGATTATTATTCAGTCAGTCATAAACCTTCATTTAATATATAATTCTATTTGATGGTATATTTCACACAAGTTACGCAGAAAATTCCTGTTAATGTTAGATAAAATCACTTTAAGCTAACTTGAAGTCCACATGCAATCCACAACACATTAATTTTCATGTTAATTAATGTGAGAAAATATATTTCCACATTGATATCTTGTATGTGAACTTCTAAATACCAATTATATTTTTCTGTTTTTATTTTCCAATACATATATTTTTACTTCAGCCATTTAAATTTTTTACCTTATCAATAATTTTTAAAAATTCAACATGAAAGGAAATCGTGCATCATTATGCTACAATTTTTTCGCTTAATTGTCAAAGTAGTTTATATTAGATTATATATTATTTACAACCATTCAATCATTTTTATTATCATCGCAGTACTATTTTTTTGTGTGCTGCTCAAAACATATTATTTGACCACCATCCCCTTTTATATGATAAACCAAGGAAGCTAAAAGATTAGACAGCCTGTTTTAAACAGAAACAATATTTAAATATCTATGAGGAAAATGAATAACAACCTTGGCAAACTCTTATCTTTATATTTCATAAATATATACAAAGCATTCATTAAAAGAACTACAAATATGTTTTGTAAAAAATGCTATAATTCCATTTTCATGAATGCATGTTTAAATTCAATTATTCAATCAGAGCATGAATGAAAAAAACGTCTACCTTGATGTTGTTTATCCTGAGAAGCAGAATTATGATATACTTACGTGATATAGAAAATATTAAAACACATTTTAATATATTACAATACAATCATTATTCATATAAAAATGGAAATTTTCAACAAAAAAAAGACAAAATGCATTAGTAATAAATATGGGGAATTTTTTTTTATCTCGTATATAAAAATCTATATCCAGAATTAAACAAATACATGCACTATATAATATAAAAGCTATGAAAAAATTTCCAATAGCCATTTTCAGGATTTTATGGAAAATCACCATTATCGAGATTTTTGTAATATCAAAAAAATTTTAGATTTCATAATTCTTTAGATTTTGAAGGGAATAAAATTCAGAAAACTTAGCAGCTTTATGGATGTGATGTAGATAGTATTTCTCTATCTATTACAATATTTTTGATGAAATTCAGTTATGTGCATTCTAATATTAAAAACAAAAATTAAATTTATGATGCGAGAAAGAATTAATCAATTTATCACAGAATACAAGAAATAAAATATTTCTGATAAAAAAACACAGCTAATTAAAAAAGATAATAAAAGGAGATACAGAAATAGTTCTGACACATACCTCTGCTATCAACAATAAGTTTGTCCATCCCCCTAGGACCAAGGGTCGTACGGACAGCTTCAGCAACTCCTTGACAAGCATTGATATTGCTGATGATCTGCTGCTTGCCTTGACTGTTTTCAGTTCCTTCTTTAAGAAGAATAATAGGACCGTTCTGAAAAATAAATATAGAATTGTTACTCAAAATAAAATATTTTAAATATACAACAAAAAAGAATTTAGTAATAGGTAATGTAACTTTTTTTTTAATGATAAAGAATCTAAATGTTTAAAAAAATACCCATTTTATCTATATCATAAAATTTTTGTCAAAAACCACAGAAAAAATGTAAAGATAACAAAAAGAAAAGTTTGATCTTTGAGTCAAATCTGATGGTAATTACCAGATATACTATTACATTCTTGTATTAAACAGCATGTTTTTTAAAACAATGCATAAGCACAGATAGTTTATAAATTATCTAGACTTAAAATTATTATAAAGTATCATAGAACTATTTCATAGTTAAGATCACTAACTCAAACTAATTTGGGAACATTCTATAAAACTCTTTTAAAAAAATTATTATTCCTAGGAAGTTTCATTAAATTTTTATAGAAAATATCCACAACGGTTATCCTGAAAATGGTCCAGGGTTAACACATTACTACATGCTTTTTTAGCATTCTTTCTATGCCTTTAGGGAAGAATATTGACAGGTGAAATTCCAAAAAGAGTTTATAGAATTATCTATCATTTCATTTACAAGTATTTGTCATTGTTTAATCATGGTGAAACCATTACTTTTCACCATGTTATCAATTGCAATTGATGTATCTGAACTGAACATTGAAAGAAAACCAGCTGAAAGATGAGGGAAGATAAAAAATAAATCATTTTTTAGCATAAAAATTCACACCTCATATTGCGAAGCAAGTCAAAAATTATTTGGAAATGCTTCTGGAAGTTCTACCCTGCCTGCCATATTATCCAGATATTGCATCATCATATCGCCATTTGTTTTGATTAATGATAGATGGAAATAGCACTTTTCATTTTTTGGATGTCAAAAATTATGCAGTCTATTTTATTGATAAAATGCCAGCAGGATATTCAATGACCAGGAAGTCTAAAGGGAAGACTATGGCAATCTTTACGTTATCACACATAACCAAGAACAATGCCCAAATTATATATTTGAATATAAAAGAAACTCCCTACTGAGCTTGAACCAGATAATCTTTCATTAAAACATATGGGATTTCGACTTGCTAAAAAATATAGAAAACAAAAAACCAATATAGTGTAAGAACTTAAAAGAAAAGCTGATATCCTATGAGAACTTGGAACCATCCAATAAAGAGACCAAAACTGAATATAAAAGGATAGTTATATACTTTAATAAAAAGGACAGAATAACTAGATATAACACATCAATCAACAAGTCTCCAGTCTAGCTAAGAAAAAAAATTTTTTTTTTTTTAGAAATTTGGCTTTATTCATCAACATACTCTTCTTCAAGAGTGATACATTCATTCCAACTTTCTGATGCCAAAATGTATAAAATTTGCATTGTATTTTGTATAAAAAAATACAACAATTTGTCTTTGCTCTCAAAACAGGCCTCCGTTTTGGCAATCACTTCTTCATTTGAGCCAAATTTTTTTCCCTGGAGCATCTTTTTGATGTCTGCAAAAAGCCGGTCGATGGAGGCCAATCTGAAGAGTACAGTGGGTGGGGAAGCAATTTGAAGTGCAATTCATTCAATTTAACCATAATTCTCATCGACTTGTGACATGGGGCATTGTCTTGGTGAAACAGCACTTTTACTTTTGCATATGAAGCCTTTTTTTCTTTTCTTGATTTCTACATTTAGTAGATCCAATAATGCCATGTATTATTCACTATTGATAGTTTTATCTTTCCTAAGATAGTCAAAGAACAAAATATCATGTGTGTCACAAAATATGGATGCCATAACCTTGCCTGCTGATTTTTGAGTTTTTGGTCATTTTGGACATCTTTTATCGGTTGCTGTCTATTCAGCTGACGATAATTTCGATTCAGGTGTGTAGTAATGGATCCATGTAACATACTGATGCAATAAATTATTTTTATCTCGCTTGAACAGCTTCAAACAACGCTCTGAATCGTCGACACATTACTGTTTTTGGTCCAAGTGTGAGCAAATGCGGCACTACACTTCCAAAGCAACTTAAGCATGCTCAAATTTTCGTGTAAAATTGTAAAACGCTCTTTAAGGTGTCAGCTATCTCACGCAATTTCATTTTGACTATTTTGTGGACTTTTCTTGTTTTCAGGAACAACTGCCGATTTTGGGCAACCACAACATTCAGCATCATCCGTGTTTGTATGACAGCCTTTATATTCAGTATACCAGTCAATAAGTTGATTTCTCTGGCACAGCCTCCATAACAATTATCAAGCTCTATTTGGCTTCAACATTTTTTTTCCTCACCAAAAATCAATGTTTAATCAACACACAAAATTCTTTTTTATCCATTGTCTTGAAAATTACAGAACTGGGGTCACTAAAACCACTGTAAACTGTAAATTAATTATCAGAATATCATGAAATTTCCTAATATCCAAAAATCATACAAGTCTGTCAACAGTGTTGCCATATATGTGTCAGACCGGTGACTAATCGAGTGATAATTTTTCTTGTGAAAAGTGCCAACCATGAAAATTAAATGTTAGTAGCTTATTTATTTTTAAAAGCTATTTCCACCCTTTATTGTTGCTTTATAAACTTTTGTGCCCACATTTTGCAGCAAAAGATAATAAATATGAGATATTCTCTGGGCCTATTTTCATTTATTTTTGTTACATCCAATATTGAGTTAAACAAATGATTCTCCAGTTTTGGTGTATTTCCTTGAGTTTAAAAAGGTATAAATTCACATGTTTTTCTTTTAATGGCTATTTGGTATGCAGCCAAATATTCCAAAAAAATTTTAACTAGTTTTTTTTTCCCTGCCACTAGACTTTTAAGTAAATGTAAGGAGCCCCTCTCCACTTAAAAATTAAGTACCATTAGCCATGTTAAAGTATAAAGTGGTGCTAAACATTATAAATAAATAATGTAGAAATTATTACTGTTTTAGCTGTATATGTGTTCTGAATTTACTTAGCAATCAAACACTATTATATTATTTTTTTTTAAAATTAAATTAGAGTCTAAGTTATTAGAAATTTTCACATGAGAATGATTGCTTTATTTGACTTATTCACATTAATTAAAGCAAGTTACTTAAAATCTCAAGCTTTTGATTCTTTGATATTTTTCTTAATAAAATTTACCAAAACCAACATTTTAATTTTTTAATTCAGCAACATGTCACATTTGCTGGTTTAGAATAATAAATTTAAATAAGGCTCATTGAAAAAAATCATCACAAAGATTAATTACTACAATATTCTACATATAACCTGCAGATTAAGCCTGGAATCAGTGAGTAGATTTTTTTCTAGAAGTGCCAAACAATTATTGCTGCTTAAATGCATATTGATATATTTTTATAACGGGAAAAAACATTATACACCATTGTTTGTAAGTAATGATTTTTCTTTTTATTATTATAATTTATTTTTATTATTATTATTATTATTATTACTGAAAATAAGAATGAATTATCTGTCTCAGCATATTATGAGTAAAAAATTACAACACACACTTTTTTTTTTAATGACTGAGATGGAAAGAGCTAATTAATATTATTTTGAATATTTCAAAATAAAACAAATAAAATATCCAGATATTCAAGTGAATTGCCATTAAATATACAATTTAACTTCCATAAAAATTATTTGCTATTAAATTATTCTATGAATCTATATAATATTTTTCATTCATTAAAAAAACCACCCCAGACTACAGATATAAATTTCATTAAGCACCTTTGGGTTGAAATAGAAAAAAACAACGAGGAAACATATCACTAGCAAATCACAAAGGAACAATTGCAACAAGGATGGAGAAATACACATCCAAGTCAAGTAGCTCATAATCTCATGCATTCGAAGCCAAAAATGAGAGATAATATACAGGAAAGGAATGCAAACAAGATATTAAAATGAATACTTGAATCAATTTTTACACATGATATCATTGTTTTTAAACAAGTAAATGAATATTTTTGTCCATGGTCAAAAGCAACTAATATAATTTAATCATCTATCAGATTATAATTTATAAATGAAAATTATGTACACAAATAATTCAATTTAACTGATAAATAAAAAAAATTTGCATTTATCGTATTAAATTATTTTATGACTTCTGTTTGTACGAATCCTTATGATCGTGTCTGAATAAAGATAATTTGAATGTATACAAATATATATATATATACAGAAGGAGAGAGTTGAAATTTAATTATTTTTAGCGTTTTTGATTCTGGATTTTATGAACATAGTTTTAATAAATCAATAAAAAATGTACAGCTAATATGAAATGAAATACAATAACAAAGAATTTGAATCTCAATTTTAGTTTTTCTAGAAATAAAATACCATAATATAACGAAATACTGCAGTATCTCTAGATAATAAAATTGTTAAACAGAAATGATCAAAATTATGTTTTCAATTTGATGTTGAATTATATTATTGTTGTAAATAAAATCAGATGGTCAACAATGAGAGACTGTCAATTCGCCGGCACACATGCGACTTCCTACATAAAAATAGTATAAAATAATGTCATTTTTTAGATCAAAATTGATCAAAGTGTCTGAAAATATAATAAAAATAATTGATGACAGTATTACTATTAAGATCATATTAGATTTTCTTACCATTCTCATTTTTTAAATGACTAAAGCCTTTCCGCAGATTAATTCTTCTTTGTTTTGATAGAGTGGAGTTGAATTGTTTTGAGCTGAAAAATTAGTTACGAAAAATTTGAAATTTTGACCATGCAGTCAAATCTTACACACTCTACACTCTTATCAATATTATTATAATATATAAATATTATTTATTAATATTATTATAATATATATATATTATTTATTAATATTATTATAATATATATGTATTATTTATTAATATTATTATAATATATATATATATTATTAATTAATATTCAACTTATATTATTTTATTTTCCTTAGACCATAAAAAGATAGAACTTTGATACATATGAATAAGCAATAAGTTATTAAATTTGAAGGAATAGGCAGATAAATCATTGCACAAGTTAGATGTTTTTCTCAAAATAAGAATACTTAAACAGTTTATTAGCACAATATAAATTAGACTAGTCATAATAAATATATATTATGGTTAAATAAAGTATATTATTTTAACGTTAAAAATAATATTATTTTATTATTTCCAAGTATAAAAATTATAAACATACATACACATATATGTAACACCTTATATATATATATATATATATACATAAAATTAATGTATAATTCTTTGCACAATGAATGAAAAAAATAGAAATTTAAGAATATTAATTACATCAATAATTTTATACACCATATATACAGAAAAAAATGTGCAAAAGTGAGATTTTTTTTCAGAAATTCATTATATATTTTAAGAACTATTTCTAAAATAAAACACTGACATCCATTGTTCATAATTAAATAGGATGTATATTTGCATATGTTTGTAAAATGTACAATTATTAATTTGGAATAAAATTCCCATAAATAATTGTATTAAAAATATAAATTTTATCGATTTCATAAAAATAAAATGATTTTTCATATTTTGTTTTTTTTTGTTCAATATATATAAAATTATTTCCTTTATTAATCTTTTTATATTTATATTTTATTGTAAATGATTTTATATAATTTATGATATGAATTATATAAAATCATTTATATATTGATTGATATGATATAGTTTACAACACTCATTTTTCATTTTGAATGCCTATGATGTTGCAATGTCTTACTGAAACATAACTTTGAGGTTGATTTTTGAAATAAATTGCTTTAGTGTTACTTTCTTGAAGTGTATATTTTGTGTGGACATATTCTTTATGATCACAAAATTTTATAAATAGGCATTAAAAGTAAAAAGTTCTTAATAGGACAATTAAGCATCAGAATTATTTTCAGTGGTAGTATATATATATATATAAATTTCTGTAGCATATCAGCCTTTGCACAGGCTCAATTTACATCCAAATTTTATCAAAATTTATCGGAGTAGTTCTTATTTAAAACCTAGATCAATTTGAAATTAGATCCATATTCATTAAAAAATTACCCAATTTAGTATAAATTAATTATTTTGCTAATTTGGTAACTTTTTGTGGCTGGTGATTTTTTTCATGTTTGACTTTATCTTTTACACTATAGCAATTTCTCAGATTTTGACAACCTCTTCTCACCCAAATTTTTCTTTCTGTAGATGTTCGAAATAAGATAGCCATAGAGGGAGAAAATATAAGTATTTGTAGGGGGAAATAAATGTTTCTCCATTGCAATTTTTTTTTACAATTCTAATAAAAAATTTTGTTTAAAAAGTCAAACATTTTTTGAAAGGGAGGCAGAAAAAATTGATTTTTGGTATGAATTACATTTATAATCTTTCATTATATATAATTTATAGAAATAAAAATTGACAAAATTTTGTAAAAACCCAATTTTGCGGTTCTCTAAAATTTTGAAGACTTTGAATGACAAATTCAATAAATAGTTTTATGAAGCGGTAAATATTTTTATTTAACTTTTATTAGTTTTCTTAGATTTGACAGCAAACAGCTCATAAGCATATTCTACAATATTAAGACATATTATTCATCTTAATTGTTTAATATTACAAAATTTGCTCCTAATAATGCAGACTTGTTGAAATTCTTAAAAATCTAAAAAATACAAACATTGGCCAACCTTCTTTTTTAATGAAATTGTTTCGTGCACATTTTAATATAATCCCTAAAAATCTGTTAAAAAAAAAAAAAAAAAAAAAAAAATTTTAATAGGAGCACAAGGATACTCATAAGCAAATTTTAAGTTGGGAAAAATACGACATTGATTTTCCATTAATTGAAATATTATTGTTGATTAGCCCTGTTACTTTAAATCCAATATCAAGGAGACCTATTAGAATATTTGGTACTTACGTATTAACGCTACCTTGGCAACAGACTTGGCGGTTTTTAAGTGTCGCCAATCTGACAGCTACAGATTTGGCGGATTTGCTGCAGATTAGCTGAGTTTTGACGCCATTTTGTAGGGCTACGAAAATGCGTATTTGGGATTTGCCAGAAACAGAACAAGATGCAATTTTATTTTTTCAGGGGCGAAATATTTTACCAAAACAACGAAAATGTCTCAATTCCCATGATATGAAACTTTATTTTGGTAAACGTAAGTTTTGGAAATGCAATTTTAGTCAGTGTGCTTATCGTGTGGGACTTAACGAATTGAAAGTGTTTTGATTTTAAATGAAGTGTTTTATGTATTTTATTATTTGGAACAAAAATTTTTTGAAAGCGTTTTGATTTTAAATGAAGTGTTTTATATATTCTATTATTTGGAACAAAAATTTTAAGTGTAGATTGGCGCCACTTAAAAACCGCCAAATCTGTAGGTGCGGTTGGCGCGTGTGCTCTTCATTGGCGCAACTGTTGCCAAGGTATCGTTAATACGTAAGTATCGAATATATATATTTTTTTTAATAATACATCACAGTTCTTTAATAATTTTTAACAGACTTTATCTTAATTACAATTTTAAAAAGGGATTCTATTCTAATGTAAAGCTCTTTTTGGCTTGGTTTGCCAAAGGTCGTACCATGCTGAATATACCGGTTCTCGTTAGATCACCGAAGTCAAGCATCATTGGGCGCGGTCAGTACTTGGGTGGGTGACCACCTGGGAACACCGCGTGCCGTTGGCAAATTTGGGACCTGAATGGCCGAGTGTCTAGCGCTCTGGCACTCGGTGCCACAGGTTTCGGGTTCGAATCCCGGCGGTGCCATGGATGTTTGTAGTGGTTCGGAATCCACTTTAAGCTGTAGGTCCCAGTCTCCTATGACTGTAAGAGCGTCACTGAGCAAAAGTCAGGCTTCTACCTACGGGTGCTCCATCACAACAGAAGCTGCTTCCTTCCCCTTCAATCATGAGCACGCATGGGCTCGTGGGCTTGGCCAGCCAAGGGGGATAAGAAACAACAACAAAGCTCTTTTTAAAATCTGCATAAGATTTTTTTTTCGCTTTCATCAATCATCCTTGAAAACTATTTCATCTTCAAGAAAATTACAAAACTAATTTTTTTTTTTAATATATTAGAAAAGTATTTAGAAAATTATTCAATTTGAGGATTAATATTTAATTATGATATATCGAGATATTAATTATATCGAGAAGTTTCCCCGGAAAGATTTAGGGAAGAAAATCATGACAAATTGTCCATCCGATTGATCGATTGTGGGAATCTGTCCTCTAATTGCTGTGGTCTAAATTGCTCTTATTGTAGATTAATACGTAGATGCTTGGCTGCGTAGCGGCCACTAGCTCCTTCATTGTAAAATGTTGAAAATAGCGGTGGTCTCATGCCCTTTGAGTTAATAAGCAAAATAGATAATTAAATGCCCTTTGGTACTTACGTATTAACGGTACCTTGGCGACAGTTGCGCCAATAAAGAGCACACGGGCCAACCGCAGCTACAGATTTGGCGGTTTTTAAATGGCACCAATCTATTCTATTGGTTTGGTAACCTTAGTAGCTGTTAGATTGGCGACACTCAAAAACCGCCAAGGTACCATTAATACGTAAGTACCGCCCTTTTTCATTAAAAATAATTATTTATTTAATAAAATTGTAAAATGAAAAATAACAAAAATTTTATAAGTGTAGATGTTGATGAAATCAGGGTACTTAAGTACTAACGGTACCTTGGTGACAAACTTGGCGTTAAAAACGTGACAAACGTGTCGTCAATGGCACCCCTGCAATTTGGCTGTTTTTCAGTGGCGCCAATACAGTAACCCCTGCAGATTTGGCGCTTTTTAAGTGGCTTCAATCTTAACGGCTGCAGATTTGCTGAGTTTCGACGCCATATTGTTGTGATACGAAAATACGTATTTGGGATTTGCCAGAAACGGAGAACGATGCAATTTTATTTTTCCAGGAGCGGAATATTTTACTAAAACAACGAAAATGTCCCAATTCGCATGAAATGAAACTTTCTTTTGGTGAACGTAAGTTTTGGAAATGCAATTCCGTCGGCGTGCTCATCGTGTGGGATTCCGGAGAGACAACTGGTTTGAAGGCAGCAGACTTCCATTTCGTACAGCTTTGAGATTCATATACTGCTGGTGCGAGGAGTTGACGTCGATTAAATTCTGTGAAAAGCAACTTGATATTGTTGTACCAGCATTCAGTAATACAAAAACCAAAACTAACTTCAAATTACTTAAACGCTAGAACATCAGATTCTTTTGACTCGTAAAATTAGATGGGATCTTTTATCGCTAATGAACACATTCAAAATAAGGTTAAATAATATCTTAATTACTTCAAAGATATTTCTACTCTTTCAAAAGAAAAATAACTCTCATTTTTACAACGAACACATTTTATTAACATGAATTTTTACATTATTCTATACGGGGCAATTCTCGTTTTCAATGAAAGTAGAAGTAGTATTTTGGACAGGAAACTCTGGAGTTGAGTTGTATACAATTTCGCTCTAGTACGCGACAGATATATCGGATAAAACTGTTATCGATTGGAACAATTACATGCGTGAATTATGTGTCTTGGATATGGTGAATAAACCAAAAAAAACGCTAGGTGGCCAAATTGCATTGTGGAAATTGATAAAAGTTTGTTTACTAAACGTAAAAGTCGTTGTGGTCGGCATTTTTAAATCGTTTTGATTTTAAATGAAGTGTTTTATATATTTTATTGTTTTGATTTTAAATGAAGGGTTTTATATATTTTGTTTTGAATAAAAATATTTTGAAAGCGTTTTGATTGTTTTTTAAATGTGGATTGGCGCCACTTAATAACCGCCAAATCTGTAGCGGCGGTTGGCGCGTTTTCACTAATTGTCGCCAAGGTACCGTTAGTACGTAAGTACCGGGCCAACCGCAGCTACAGATTTGGCGGTTTTTAAATGGCACCAATCTATTCTATTGGTTTGGTAACCTTAGTAGCTGTTAGATTGGCGACACTCAAAAACCGCCAAGGTACCATTAATACGTAAGTACCGCCCTTTTTCATTAAAAATAATTATTTATTTAATAAAATTGTAAAATGAAAAATAACAAAAATTTTATAAGTGTAGATGTTGATGAAATCAGTTGCATGCAATAAAAAAATAATAATAATAATAATAATAATAAAACAGAATGAGCATAGATTAAATTACGAGAAAAAATAGCTTAGGAGAAAAGCGAACTTTTTTCATCTAGGCAGTTGTAAGGAGGTGTAGCGACCGCCACAAGGTTTAAATTGCTGTGTATTTTTTGCACTGTTGTCGACATTTTGCCGAAAGCATTGCTTCCTACTGTTTGCAAATCATTAATTATAAATAATATAAAATTTCATTTTTAAATATATAAATTATCATTTTATTAATTTCTGTATTAAAATAATTTTTTTTTGTAATCAATTGTTTCATCTTTTTACAGGATCGTAGATACATTTCATTCTTACAGTTTCTAAATATTTTTTTATTTTACTGTATTCATTCAATTTCTAAGTATATTTAGCATTTTATTAATTAATTTTTTTTAATTTGCAGGTTGTGTTCCAATTCATAAAAAAATTGCATTGTTTGAACATATTGGTTTTGCCTTAATTATCTGAAGTGCACAATAATTAGATTAGTAAAGTTAATTGAATAATTATATATTATTTTTTAATTACTATTTATTAGTTAATTGTATATTTAAAATTTCCTTATTCATGAAGAATGTGATTTTATACAAATTTGAATATTTAATTTATTCATTTTCTTCCAAAATGGGTTATTGTATATATATTATTTTGCAATTATTATTAATTAATATTTTTTATATTCGACAGATTTTCTTTGAATTAATAGAAAAATCCTTATTAAAGTAAATTATTTGTACTGCATATTAGTTAGGGTTAGTTAAATTATTCAAATAGTAGTAGAATATTTTTTAAATTATATATTTATTAATTGATTAAGCATTTAAAATTTTCTAATTAACAAGAAATTATATTTAATAGATAAAATAAATTACTTAAGAAATCCATCTGCTTGAACTATGTATTGAACACAATATTACTTTAATTTATCATTGTCCCTTTGAGAATGTAAAATGTGATTATCATTATGCTTTAAAAATCATTACCTAAGAATCATTGCAATTTGAATATCCATTATAATCACCAATTAAATAACATATTTATTTTTCTTATTATATATATATAAATGAATGGAAAATTCTGCCCAATAGACTTGCGTCGAATACAATAATAACTTTTCCGACAAATATCACTTGCAACGTCATATGAAATTACTTCATGGTGTGGAGAGCGATGCTTTTTATGCCAAAAAAGTTAAGTGTTCAGCGTGTGAAGAAGAGTTTGGAAAAATTATAACATTGGAGAAGCACTTACAAAATATTCACAATATAGTTTTAATCAAAGAGACTTTATGCTTTGATACCATGGAAGAATTTATACATTGGAAAGAAAAAATAGAGAAAGAAAATTTAACTTCATATGGGAAAAAAAATTGGAACTAAAAGAGATAAAAACGGTCTTAAAAGAAATTTCTATTCTATTGTCATAGAACTGGCTTCTACAACTGTAAAAGTGAAAGAAAAAGAAATCCAAAGATTCTCGGGTGTAATAAAATAAGTGGATCATGTCCTTCAAAAATTGTACTGACTGAACAAAATTCTAAATTTACTGTTGAATTTACAAAAAACCATTTTGTTTCATTTTACAAATTGTTCCTAAATTATCGCAAAATATAGCTATGGAGTCAATTATAGATGAAATTCTGTTCATGATAACTTTGAAAGAATACAGTTATTAACACTTCAGGATATAAAAAATATTAAAAAAAGAGTTCAATATTAATCAAAATGGTGTTCTACACGTGAATGACAAAGTGAGTATCAATATGTGGATAAAGAAGTTGAGAAAGGATGAAGATCAAGATTATATAAAGATCAAAATAACATACATAAATGATGCTTTATATCCTGGGATGAAGACTGAAGATTTCCTGCTGGTAATAATGAATTCTTCACAAAAAGAGATGTTAAATGATGTTATGATGTTAATTGCCTAGATTTTACCCATGGAATGAATTCATATGGGTTTGATTTGGCAACTGTTTAGGTTTTGGATGATAAAAGGGACGGGTTTCCAGCAGCTTTCATAATAAGCAATCATCAAGATCGTGTTGCTTTGGAAGTCGCTTTTAAAGCTATTAAAAAAGAGGTAACAGTTAATCCCAATATTATAATGACTGGCAACACAGAATCCTTTTGTAATGAGAGGAAAAGTGTTTTCGGAGAACCTAAAAAGAAGACTATTGTGCATTTGGCACGTGGATCGAAGTTGGAGAAGAAACGCAGGTAAGATTATTGGTGATAAAGAAAAACAAATAGGAACTTGTAAAATTTTCAGATATTTGTTATACGAAACTGACGAAGAGACATTTAAACTAATGATGAATCATGCTTTAGAACAATTTGCAGAGGGCGATAATTTAAGAGATTTCGGAATTTATTTCAGTAATAATTACAGTAAACGTCCCGAAAGTTGGGCGTATTGTTACAGGAAATGGTGTGAAATTAATACCAACATGTTCATAGGAAGTATGCATAAAACTGTAAAATATATTTACCTCGAAGGAAAGAAAATGAAAAGGTTGGATAAAACAATATTTTGACTAATGAAATTTGTTAGAGACAAATTATTTAACAGGCTATTGCAAATAGAGAAGGGGAAAATATCAAACAAAATGCGTGTTTTGGGAAACCGTCTCATATCAGGTAAGCAAATAACATCTACTAGTATTCAAAGTAATGATGGGTAATAAATTCATCGAGAACAGCAGAAACATATATGGTAAGTAAGATTACAGAATGCTCAATTGAATGTTATGCCGTGATTGTGGATATTGTTTAAACAATTTTGCATGCACTTGCATCGACAATGCTATTCGGTGGAATATGTGTAAACATAAACATTTTATTTGCAAAATTTATGCTTCTCTCTTTACCGAATTCTAATTTTGGTATTACTTTCTGAACCAGTAAACTATTCCAACTCTTGCACCACGCTTTATCTATATTTTTAATAGATTAAATTCTCTCAAATGAGACAAAAAAGAAACATTTGCTTCTTTCTATAATCTTATATACATTAAATAAAAATAGCATAATGAATTAACAGACTCAAGAATTTAACAAGCATGTGTAAATACGTTTAGTGCTACCTATACAGTTTCTACTCTTCTAATTTGGAACCACTCAGATCGAGTTTCTCCATCTCCATATTAAAAAGACATAGAGTGCGATCATCAATGGCTGCGGACACCGAAAAAGATGCCCAAACAGCTAACTTCACGCCCAGGAAGAAACCCCATATCACATCATCGTGGTTGGGTTTGTCTGCGAGGTTCGGAGAGTGAACCTCTAATCATACTATAGAAATGATCCTATGAAGTACTACGATCTTAACACCTTCGTCTTTACAGGATTTCGGAGTGCCCTGGCCCCAAAGGGGCCTAAAACTCTTCTGAGAAAACTCTTCTAATCTGCATCTGAGAAGCATTGGTGAAGGAAAAAACATTGATAGTTAAAAGGAGGTGAAGTGATTTAAGAGCAATGTCCCATGTTAAAATATATATTAAAAATATAAGCAAAGAAAAAATTAATAAAATATCTAATAACAAGGAGAAAAATAAAATAAAAAACAAAAATTAATAAAATAAACAGAACAATTAAAGAATCCAAAATTTAAAAAGGAATCTACAGTAGGATGGGATTTTCGTTGCTAGGAATGAAGACTAAAAGCACAGATGTCATGACGACAACTGAGCCAGTTCGTCTAGGAGCTTTGCAAGTTGTGAAGAACAGCCCTTGGGCGTTTAGCATTTTCCGG
>BPLQ01007598.1:0-45344 GCA_021605075.1 Caerostris darwini
TGTATTCATTATTTATTGTAACGAAGATGGCAGTCAAAAAATGAAACACTACATTTTGCCAGGCAAATTTCAGTGTTTTTTTTCCAAGCCATTTTCCCAGGCAAATTAATCTCATTGGTGGGAAAAGGAGGAAGATGTAAGTGGCAAACATTGTCTTTCAAATGAAGCGATCACCAACATCACCACAGAATTCACATCAGTAAGATTCACTTTGCATTCTTAATTACAAAAGCAGATATTATTAATAATAGGTAGTGCTGCTAGTTGCTTAAAATAAATTCAAGAAGTTTTGTTTTACAATAAAAATGATAAGATTATTTAAGATCCTATTTATTACAAAGTAGATTTATTGTAATTTTCAAGAAGTAGTAGGGCCAAAGCAAAAAGGGAAAACCAAAACAGAGATGGATTGATGAAGTGGCAAATGATCTGGAAAAAAGGTCACAAATTGGAAAACCCAAATCTCGGGCCAGGTGACTTTAGATTCGCATTGTTAGAGTGGTCATGGCCTAACATGCACTGTATTGCCGCGAAGTTAGCTACTTAATCTAGTCTTTGTGTTATTTTCCGTAGAAACCATGCAGAAACGTTGACTTTTCTGGTGAAGACATAATACTTTTTTTACCTTTGAATGTGGGATGCTATATTTTGTTTTATACATTTTGCACATTTAATTAAATACAACGTTTCTAGACATTTGTATATTTTCACTTGTCTTCAAAACTTTGAGTAATTATTTTCATACTTTTACACACAGTCCTTTCATAAACAGTATAAAAGATATATAAAGTGCATTTAGCTATGTTCATATATATTACCTTTATATTTTATTATGTTACCTACATTTACACCCTACGTTTTTATGTTTTTGAGATATTTTTTATTAAACTTTTCCACCTGTTTTCATGCACAGAACGAAATCTCAGTCAAGAGCATATCATATTGCATTGTTTTAAGTTAAAAACTGACATTTTCCTTTCGTTGATAATTTTAATTTTTAATTTAAGATATTCACTTTATGCAAAATTTATCTGTAAACAACACTTCATTCTAATATGCGAAAGTGTCTCGGTGCTGTAACAATAGAACAAGCTGGACAATATAATAAAATAATGCAGATAAATTAGATAAAAGTACAATAGATGCAAAAGCACAAAAATTGTCAATCGATAAATTTGAATGGTGCGAGTAAAAACATTTAATGATTATGCAGCATTTAATTGATTATAAATAGAAATTACACAATGATATAAAATTAAAGATTACACACAATGACACAATGATTAAATTTTGATTATGACACAATGATTAAATTTTGCATTATAAAATTTAAAACAAATTCAACATCGTCTTCCATTTTATGCTATCGCATTATTCAAACTTGATTTTCTGCATCATTTAACTCACCGCACAGTATATCCAAAGAGCACAGAGACAGGGGTCTTTCAACGCAAGTGAATTCTTTGTCCGTTTCTTCGTGCAGAAATTCGACCAATTTCTGCGCATATTCGTTGAAGACAGTGAGGTATCCTTTGAGCATGCTGCTCTGAAAACAAGGAGCGAGCAGCTTCCTTCGCTCTTTCCACTGGGAACTGTCACTGCAAGGTGCAATGGAATATATTTTTCGTGATGTAATTTAATACTTGATTTTTAAATAAAATCAAGTATAAGTAATAATTTAAGTATATTTTAATTAAGTCAATTTTAAGTATAGTGATCTACCAATCTATACAACAAGTACTATAAAAAAAATTTTAAAGTCAATTCCTTCTTTTTTTTCTGACTATATTGCAGGAAGTTCTTTATAAATAATTTTCATTCATTTTTTCAAGTTTATCTGGCGCCATTCTATTGTTAGATGCATGCAACTTAAATCTAAAAAAAACTAAAATTAATTAATTAAATTTAATTAATGAATAATTATTTGAAAAAACTGTATTAACATCAAGTGTCATCCACTACATGTTCAAAAAAAATATATTTGAACTTGAGTGGATGAATAAAAAGTGTTTTATTAACGATTGAAAATTTGAACATGGATATATATAGGGAGAGTGTGAGCTAATAGAAAGAATTTAATAAACAGACATTTTGGTGAGTTTGACTTAACTGTATATTTAGAATACAAATTATTTTATTACAGCAGATTATTTTAATTAATTCACTGAATGCGCATCATCAGTAATTGAAAAGATTTTATAGAAGCAATCTTTTTCAAATATTTCTCTTATATTATAAAAATAAATAAATAAAAATAGCAATAAAAATTAATTAATCAATTTATAATCAGATATTAGAATGTAAATGTTAAAAATGTTAAAAAAAATTCAATTTTTAACTATTAACATATTTTAAAACAGTTCTTTTCGTTTATTTTATGATATATAATCCAGATCATAAAAATTAACTTGCAGAAAAACCAACCATTAGACTATTCAAATCTCAACCATAACTCAGATAGTTTTGAAATTTAAAATATTGTTATGAAATTTATACACAGAAAGTAAACAAGTTATTCAAGTAAAGAGTTATTCAAAAAGATGAAGCAAACAAGAAAAGTGCAATATTTAAGGAGCAATATGTAAAAAATATTTTCAAATTATCAAGCAGGGTGTACAACTTTTATTTTTATTATATGAATTAACTCACCATGTTAAAAGACCAGTCCCAAGATATGGTTTGAAGAAATCATAAAAATCACTTTTTTCGATTATTCTTTTTTCTTTCAACAGTTCCTGAAGATTAAAAAAATATTTCGTATAGCAAATTAAGTTTTTGATTTCCAAGAGTTGTATTATTTCTTAAATAAATGCACATTACATTAACAAATTTTTTTACATATATGTAAATAAACCTAACTTTATTTAGAAAAAGACAAAAAAAAATTTTGCAATTCATTGAAAATTAATTTACTTTATCAAAATTATGAAATAAAATTAAATAAAAACGTAACAGCCAAAATATTGATCCAAAAGAAAAGTAGGCTATCGTAATTGAATAACCATCACTATACCACTATAATTTTGAGGGAAAGAGAGGTAATTTTTAAGAATACATTATTTAAATTATAATAATACTCGTATATAACACACTTTAATACCACATAAAAAATAATGCATTGCAGTTCATTTAGCGTGAATTTTTAAAAATAAGATCTTTTCGAATAGAATTAACCATACTTTTACTGCTTCTGCTTTGTGTATGATTACCAATCTGACACCACACAACCAATGCGTAAACAACGGATACTGTTTAAATTTTTTCGACTTTTCTTCGAAATACTTCATTATATCTGAAAAGAGATATGTCTAATTAAACGCAATAAAAAATAAATTTTTACAATTGCATGCATTTTAGCTTCTAATTTTAAAAGTTTTATATTTAAATTGTGCTTTTCTAAACACAAAATTTTTTTTCTAAAAATTAAAAAAAAAATAGCAGTTTCATAATACAAAGTTTGTTAGCACATATTTCCTACAATTTTGCACTTTTTAATTGATGCCATACATTAATAAGTACTTTAAAAAAAACCAGGTGCATCATTTTCAATGCCCCCACTCACACACACACTGAAATCTGATTCGATTATCCACACCAGTGACGTCCAATCAATAACTAAAAATGCATTTTTAAAAATTTGTTGATGCAAATTGGCATTTGAACAGATTTTTAAATGATCTGCTAGGAGGTGCCTGGTACCAGAGATTTAAGGAACTGCTTGAATCAATTGCCATAACAAGAAACTGCATCATTTGCAGAGATCATTGTACAATGCTCATTTGTTGTTTATCGATTTTTTTAAGCTGTTTATGGGTTTTACAAAGAACAGCACGCTCAGAACACATTGTTCATTATACATTATGCATATTTGGAGTACAATCTGACGAATCGGACACTACACATTAATTTTTTTTTACTTTTCTCTGAAATACTTCATATATGAAAAGAGATATATTTAATAAATAAAACATAATAAATAAATAAAAAATAAATAAAAATAATAATAAATAAAAAATACATGAAGCTTTATGATTACATGCATTTTAACTTGTTATTATAAAAAATTTATTTTTTAATTTTTACTTTAAGAAAAAGACTTGAAGTTTCATAATGCAAACTTTGCTAAAACAAGTTTGTATTATAAGAATGAGTTTTTAATTGCACTGCACTTTTTAATTGATGTTAAAAAAATAAATACTTTAAAAATAAATAGTTTAAAAAAGTTAAACAATATAATTTCATTAACATGGTCTTCTTTTTTAATGCAGAAAATGTTAAAGATGGTAATGAAATGGATGGAATATAACGTTTCACTCAGAACACTCTGCTAATGAACATTGTGCTATTCGGTGAACAAGGAAGATGAACCATCATTTGCCAATTATTTCTTTACATTAAGAGACCTTTAAACAAACAACGAATCTGTTTACAATTATTTCTTCATCACAAATAGAATTGCGGTGGAATATTGTAATCGGAAGAATAAATTTCTAGTAAAATGAGAGTAAAAGACGATAAATTAATTAGGAATGTGAACTAAAAACTTCAGTAACATTTTATTTTGTTTTTCCCCTATTACTGGGTAAAACTTTTGAAATTCGTTTACATTTACTTTTTCTGAGCAGTTTCCCAAATAATGATTTTCTTCCAAGAATAGTAATGTATTTACATGAAAGGTTACTTACAGAGATGCAAGGCGTTCTGCTTTCCAGATGTAACGAACAAGATGGAATCCAACGCATCTACCAACACCTGGAAGACGCTGTGCTTGTTGTCAGGAACGAATCGGCTGTACTTCTTCCTCCATAGAGTCAATATGGCCAATACCGCAATGATTCCTATGAGCGCACAAACAACGACTTCGAAGAACATGTTGTAGAATTACTCCAGTGAACGTTCTGACGTGGTGAAATAGTTCAAAATACTTCTTTTTCTAACTATTCTTCTTATATATTTGATCTTATTTGCCCTTACCCTTAGAGACATTTGCAAGAATTTTCCTTTTGTATTTGATGTTATCAAAAATATTCTCGTATTTGCATTTATAGTTTTAAAACATTTTTAAATTATCAGTATCTTTAAATATCTCTTTGAATATCATATCTCTCTCTCTCTTTAACTATAAGACTTTGATAATTCTTTCTTATCTAGTTTCCATAGAAATATTTATCTATTTCTTATCTTCTATTCCATAAATATAAAATTTCCTCTTATTACACAATGCTCGTGGAACGTTATGCATATGGAGTTTGGACTAATATCAATATTTTTTTTAACATTGTGTTTTTCTAACATTTATATTCAAAACAAGGGTTTGATAAATTCATTTAAGTAGCAGGGAACAGGTTTCGAGAAAGCGCGAAAAAACACGTTATGATTAGCCTCAAGCAAGTGACACGCATGGCTTGTATCTTTTTCTGACGAATATTTGTGTAACATATTTGAAGTAAAGTTTAAATCCAAGATGTAATTGCTATTTTTTTTTTTAAAGTAACTTTTCGTAATAAATTTCGTACAATTTTAGTTCCTGCTTATAATTTGTATAGTGTATTATACACTCAAGAGCCAAAACATTATGACCACCTGTCAATAACGAGTTGGCCCACCTTTGGCGAGCAACACAGCTTCAACCCGCCTTGGCATGGATGCCACAAGTCCTTGGTAGATGGCCGGAGACAGATTGTACCAGATGTTTAAGCAACGGTTACGCAAATCCGAGATATTGCGAATTGGTGGTCTTTGAACTGTGAGCTGCCGTCCCAGGACATCCCAAATGTGTTCTATCGGATTGTGATCCGGTGAGTTAGACGGCCAGGACATTAACTGGAATTCAGCATCATGTTCCTTTAACCACTCCAACACAATTTTAGCCTTGTGACAAGGGGCGTTGTCCTGTTGGAACGTTCCATTCCCAGCTGGAAAAACAGCGGCTATGTAAGTTGCAACTGGTCCCGCAATGATGTTCAGATACCCTGTAGCATTCATGGTCTGCTCTACCACAACCACGGGTCCCAGAGACGCTCAAGAGAACGTCCCCCAAAGCATAATACCGCCACCACCGGCCTGTGTATGACCTACTGTACATTGAGGGAGCAACTGTTTGCCTGGAAGACGGCGTATCCTGACACGGCCATCGGCGTGATGAATGACAAACCGTGATTCATCTGACCAGGCAACTCTCTCCCACTGATCCATGGACCAGTCACGATGTTCCCATGCCTATTCTACTTGGCCCTGCATTGTATTGGGCTGTCAGCTGAGCCACTGTCTGGCTCCGGTTTTGCTTCACCATGTGAGACAGACTCCAACAACCTTTTTCTTTGATAGCGTATGAACGTCCAACACCATGTCATCTACTGCTGGTTTCACCGTCATTCATCCACTTTGCATAATTACTAACAACTGTAGATCGCGAACAACCTACGAGTCGTGCAGTTTCGGAAATACTTGTTCCGAGCCTTCGAGCCATTACAATCTGCCCTCTATCAAAGTCGCTTAGATCCGCGGCCTTTCCCATCACACACAGAAGTAAGTGAAAGAATGATTCTTCAGACTCTCCAGCAGCAGTTAAATACCACTACCACCTGATCACGTGCCTTCCACGTCATCCAGCCGAGTTCATTATAAAATGTAGGGGTGGTCATAGTGTTTTGGCTCTTGAGTGTAGAATATTATTTCAACAAATGTATGTATCATAACAGCATTTAATAAAAATAACTGGTAGGGATTCATTTAAACAATGACAAAAATTAAATTTTTTTTCCTTGTAAAAAGTTATTTAATTCTAACAGAAAAAAAATTAAGTAGCTAGTTTACAGAAATAAATAAAAATAAATAATAGTTAGATCAAAATTTTCCTACTGAAATTAAATACGTTAATACTACGATTTTAAATGAAATCGAAGCTTGAGGTAACAAATAATTTTAGAAAATCATGTCTCACCCAGTAAATATGAAAAAAAAAACCCACCATAGTACAGTTAACAAGAATTTTTTTTTTTGAAATTTGAAAAGATACGTTAAATGTTTATTCATTAGAATAGTATATCGATTTTTTCATTAAAAATGAAACCAAAGTTATGCTACTCCTCATACTCTATTCAAATTAAGAATTTATCACAGTCTTTCAGGAATAATGGTTTGTAAAAGGAAAAGAGGAAACTACAAAGGAAACTACGATTTTTTTTTCACACAGTCATTATACCGTTTAAGGCTTTTCTTAGTAATTCGTAGAAAATATAAATAATCGTTGAAAGGGGAAAACAGCATCATCCCTTTAAATGCACTTATCCCTTAACTTAATTGAAAGCTTGTTCAGTTGTCATAATATTGTTCCTTATAATTATATTACTACTAATAACAGCACGCCTTTTTCATTCTATTAGCTAGATTTTAAATATGTTTTCCCTGAGTAATTGATAAAAGAAAAGAAAGCAATTGTTTATATACCATTGATTGTTCTCAATACTTAATTTGATTTCTTTTTTTGAAATATGCACTCAAGAGCCAAAACATTATGACCCCCCTGTCAAAAACGAGTTGACCCACCTTTGGCGTGCAACACAACTTCAACCCGCCTTGGCATGGATTAATACCACCACTTAATACCAGTTAAATACCACTTCCACCTGATCACGTGCCTTCCACGTCATCCAGGCGAGTTCATTGCAAAATGTAGGGGTGGTCATAATGTTTTGGCTCTTGAGTGTAAATACAGGATTCAAACAAGATTTTTATTATTGTAGCTTACAAAATTGTTTTAAATATATATTATTAATTAGATTTCAGACATTAATATTTTATTCCTAAATTGAAACCTTGATATTTTCGTAAAACAGATTAGCATTTGGAATTAAATCTGGATATACCAGCACGACTTTAATAATCAATAATGAGATGAAAGTTATAAAAATCCAACATCCAGTTGACAACGAAACAGCTATCAGATTTTCTCAGATCCAAGAGAGTATCCAAGCATTGCTCTAAGCACATCCAAGTTGGACATTTCTTGTAGGAAACATGGGGCAAAGTGAAATTGCACCATATTACCAAAAAAACTGCTTCACTATAATAAAGCAGTTTTTTACTGAGCTTCAACTCGCAGATTTCTTTTCCAATCCGTTGTTTTATCCAAAACTTTTAAATTTAATGAACGTTTTGATTAATATAAAGAAAATTATTGCCTAAACTTTAATAAAAATTATATCTTAATACTTTCCCTTATTTTTTTTAATTAAATTTTTCTTTTGTTGTACTTGAGTGGCAACTGATCATAATACTACAACATTAACTTGTAACTTTTTTCATTGTTCCAAAAGACGCTGTTTAGATTTAAAGTGTCACATCTTGTAAATAAGTACGTCCATTAAATCAGTTTTCTTCAAATATGTTCTGCTTTTTTAAAAGTTAACAGAACCACAGTGCTTAATATTAACATTAATTCTTAAAATATGTCTTACTTTAAAAATATATTCTTAACAATGACAATGAGATTTATTATTAATTTGTTAGTGGATTTTGAGAATAAAATTTAGAATCTTGTTTATATATAATATATATATATATATATATATATATATGTATGTATATAAATATTTCATTTACATGCAGAAGATATACACTTTACGGTTAAAAGTGCTCATACTTTGATCTTGTTATGAATTTCTGTTTGCTGCTGAATTGGTTATCTTTTTAGACTTTTATATTTTATACTCCTCAGGCAGACATTCAAAATTTGTTTGACTCCATGCCACGTCGTGTAGCAGCACTTATTGCGGCGCGTGGTGGCTACACAAAATATTGATTCCGATCTCTTGTTATTGTTTTTTTGCTTTGAACATTTAATCATTTATTTGTACCACTACCACTCAACTGTGTATTAAATTTCATTCAATTATGACGATTCGTTCATGGTGTTGCAATTTTCACAAACATGAGTTTATAAAGAAGTTCTTTCATAACTATCACAATGTTTAAATGTGTCTATGCTCTTTTAATGTATTTTTTTGCATTATAACTGATTGAAATTCACTTTAGGGTTAAATGTGCTCATACTTTGATCTTGTTGTGAATTTCTGTTTGCTCCTGAATTGGTTATCTTTTTAGACTTTTATACTTTAAAATTCTTTATATTTGACATGTAAAAAAACAAACTCATGCATTTTACTCAAACTAAGTAAATGAAGGAATGTTACGACAAATTTAATGAATGAATTTTTACGATTTATTACATCTATACAATAAAATTTTCATTTTATGCGTGTTTATAATACATGCAGAGTGATAGAATATTCTTGCAATTCATTATATATACATTTTTTAACATCTGTTTTTGAAAATAATTAATAAATTCTTAAATGTTTATAAAGAAATATTTTTTTTAGAAAGGGATTTTTTTTCCGTTAGTATATAATTGTGGAGAGATATTGTATTCGGAATTGTAAATTGGTGGTAAAATGATAGTAAAAGTCTATTAATATAATTAGGAAAGCGAACAAAAAACTTCATGACCATTTTCTTTTCTTTTTCACCTACTACCCGCGTGAAAAAGGGTAAAATTTGTAAAATTTGTTTACATTTATGTTTTCTGAGCAGTTTTCTAAATAAAATGATTTTCTTCAAGGAATATAATAATGTATTTACATGAAAGGTCACTTACACAGATGCAAGGCGTTCTGCTTTCCAGATGTAACGAACAAGATGGAATCCATCGCATCTACCAACACGTGGAAGACGCTGTGCTTATTGTCAGGAACGAATTGGCTGTTCTTCTTTCTCCATAGAATCAATAGGGCCAACACCGCGAGGATTCCGATGAACGCACAAACAACGACTTCGAAGAACATGTTGCAGAATTACTCCAGTGAACGTTCTAATATGGTAAAAAAAATAATTCAATATGTTTCTATTTCTATTTTTTTATAAGATGCAATTCATCTGAATTAGTATAAACCCTTATATTTGAGACATTATGTGCTCATTTTCCTTACATATTTCACCAACCATTATCTTTTGATGTAATCAAAAACTCTCACGATATTACTTCAATAGTAGATTGAGCTTTATTTACATTTATAGAGTTGAGTAATAAGAACAGTTGAGTAATAAGTTAAGTGGTCTAGCAATATGAAAACCATCTGATAAAATAAAATGAAAGCAATATATTCTAATACACTATCGATTAAGAGGTAGGATTTATTAGAATTAAATTCTTATTAGTATTTCATTTTAAGGGAAGAGTTGTTTTAAAACCTATTTTTCTCAATCATAAAAAAAGTAGTATTGAATAATTTCATGAAGTTCTCCTATCCTACCTAAGAATTTTCCTTCTGAGTTACCTTTTCATCAATAATGTTGCGGAATCTAAAGACTGAATTTTTTTAATCAATACAGCGATATCTTAAAACCATTTGTCAATGAATATACTTGATATAACGAAAGTTTTAATTATGAGGCAGCTTTCGAATCAAAGACAGTCCTCAGAAAATTCTCAATATGACACATAACTTTAAAAAATGTTATATGGTATAACAGCAGTGTTCAAAACCAAGATAGATCTAAATTTTACGATTGCAGAGTAGATGTTAAAGTGTCCCCAGTTTATTATTATACACTTTAGTCGCCAGTTTTAATATTATACCATTTTTATATTATACATATAATTTCCCATCTACATTTGATTACCTGTTTAAACAATACTTTGATTTGTTTTAAAAATTAGAAAGGAAAGCAGTGGTACATGGGAAATGATAAATTTCGTCCATCAGGAAAATAAAATATATTTTTATTCTACTCTGTTAATGTAAATAAATACAAAAATATCGTTACTTAAGCAATTATGTAGCCTTTTCTCTTGGGTATTTTTACCTCTTCAATTATCCATGTGCCATTAAGTTGTCTTTCTTCATCACTACAGGTGCATGTACACTGGTGTGCAAAACTTAAGCAACAATGTAAAAATTTAGCAGATAGCCATGAAATTGCAGAAAAGGAGGTCTGGAGATCAGTACAATGAACACGTAAGTCAGTAGAAACGTCAAGCGTATGTAAATATCAGAAACGAAACGTCGGAGGCGACTTGAGTGTACGTGATGTCGGCGCGCGCAAATCAACAGTAGAATAAAAGGAAGGACGGAGACGCAATTCAACATATTCGCTGCAAGTGCCAGTGAGTCAGTTCGTGAAATATGGCTAGAAGAAATCACATGGACGACTTCACACGTGGAAGAATGATCGGAAAGCTGTAGGAGGGGTGTACTGTCACCAGTGTACCTGCAGAGTTCGGAATCAACAAAAGTGTCGTTTCGCGAGCATGGGAAGCGTTCCAAACCACATGTACAGCTGTTAGAAAGGTTGGTGGTGGCAGCCCGAGGAAGACAACTGCAGGGGATGACCGATATATCGTCCTGCAGGCGAAAAGAGGCCGACAGCAGTCAGCAAGTGCCATTGCTCTGCAACTCTGTACAGTAACGGGGCGACAAGTGTCGAGGTTTACTGTGGCCAGACGCCTTCACAAATTGGGCCTATTCGCCTGCCGTCCTGAACGCTGCATCCCGTTGAAAGTTGGCCACCGACGCCACCATTTACAGTGGTGCAGAGAGCACAAAAACTGGACAACTGATCAATGGAGTCGTGTCCTCTTTCCGGATGAGAGTCGGTGCCAGAAACGATTCTCGACGCGTTCCCAGTAACCTCAAGAAAAACATTAGAGAGTTTTTGCATACCGTACGTTAGTTACCGTAGGACGTCCGTTACGCTTTTTCTCCCTAGCGCGCATGCTCATAGGAAATTATGTTTCCTATCAGCATGCGCGCTAGGAAAAAAAGCTAACGGACGTCCTACGGTAACTAACGCACGGTATGCAAAAACTCTCTATTAGCAGTAGGGAAAACATTAGCAGTATTAGTACCAATTATTAGTAGAATAATAGTCTGGCACACAACGCACTGTGTTTTAGAAACTAAAAGTGCTCGATTCTAAACCCGACAACGAAATGAAGATGAATAATTTAAAAAAAATTTTTTTTTTAGTCAATTCCTACTTTTTTTTCACTATATTGAAGAAAGGTCCTTTACAAATAAAGTTGAAGATTTCCTCTTACATCTGGCGCCATCTATTATTAGATACATGCAACTTAAATCTAAAAAAAATAAAATTATTTATTTAAATTTAACTAATGAATTAATATTTGAAAAAAACTATGTTAACATCAAGTGTCATCCACTACAAGTTCAAAAAAATGTATTTGAACTTGAGTAGATGAATAAAAAATATTTTATGAGCGATTTAAAATTTGAACAAGATATATATAGGGAGAGTGTGAACTAATAGTAGGAATTGAAAAACAAAGGCAATTTCAGCTATATCTTTGATTCACATGTAATATTAAGCTTTCTCATCTATGTTTGAGAATGACGTATTACAGTCCGACATTGAAAGGCGTATTCCTTTTTTGTAGATGAACGCTTCTGAAGAGAGATGAAACCGAAACTGGAGGTAACAATTTTTGAAAATTATCTCTCACGCAGTAAAAAAACCTCTTAAAGTAAAAAGAGATTAAATTTTATTTTCCTTTTTTATTTTCAAATATACCTGTATCAAAAATATTCTGAAAAATTAATCGTTAAAATATATTGAATTTTCAATAAAGTAATAGAGGAACAAAAAATTAAGTACCTTAATAATCACGTCAAATTAAGCATTACATCCAATCTTTTTAGAAGAATGATTTGTATAAGAATTTAATAAGAAAACTATGAAATTTGTTTTTCAAATAATTTATCCTTAATACTGTTTACGGTTTTTATAAAGAATTTGAATAAAAATTAAATAATAATTGAAAAGAAAAAAAACATTATCATGTAAAATGTCCATATTTATTGACTTTCAGTTGTCGTAATATAATATATTAATAATTTTATAGTCGATATTAATAATTTGTTGATTTATCTCAAATGTTATTCAGTTGTCGTAATATTGTTCCTTATAGTGAGGTCATTACTTCTAATCACACAATTTTTATTCAATTGCTACATTTTAAATATCTTTTCCATGTATAGTTAAATAAGTAATTACATTTCTTTTTTCTTTTTTTTTTTTACCTTTTATTATTCTCGATACTTAAATTGATTTCCTGTTTGAAATTTAAATACATTGCATAGATCAGAATTATTTATCCTTATGGTTTAAAAAAGTTTTTTAAATACATATTATTCAGATCTCATACAGTGATATTTTACCCATGAATTATTTTTAACCTAGAATATAGTTAGACCTAGAATGTAAAATATTATTGCAGTTTAATTGGAATTTTTTGTTTGTTTTTCGGCGGATTTGATAGTAAAAAAAAATATATATATTTGAAAAAAATTCATTTTTGATTTGAAAATTATGTATACAATAAAATCTCACTTATTAATAACGAATAAAATATAACATATATATAAAAAGGAAGCAAGTACAAGAGAAAATATTTAAACATTTTTAACATTATAGAAAAGTTATACTAACCAAAGGAATACATGTATTTGAAGAAATAAATTATATATATATATTGAGATTAATTCATGCAATTTGATTGGATAAATTTTAAACATTAGATTAATAATACTCATTTAAGTAATCCTTTTAATGTTACTAATTGTAAGTCAATATATCATAAACGTGAGCATAGAAAGTGGGGTAAAGCGGCCGTCAGGGAGGCATCACAAACAAAGTGTAGATGCCTTCATAAAATTAAAACAAAATAAAAAAAAAACCTTAAAATATCAATAAATTAAAGATTAACAATAAAAGAAAGTATAAATAAAAAGTTTATAAACGTATTATATGATTCCGCGAGGTACGAAAAAAAAGAGAAAGGATTGGTTATGAGATCACAGATGAAAGTGTTGCATGCTGATCGTAGCGGAGGAACAGGGGAAATTTGACTTCTGCAATGAAGCACTCAGTGGGCAGTACTTTTGCGGTTGTTTAACCCTTCGTCTTTTGCCTCAGAGGGAGAGGGAATAATCGAATTATTGAGGTAAGAATCGGCCGTTGGCGTTTCTGCGAACCCTTTACAGCAGGATCTTAATGCCGACATAACGTGAAACAGTTCGCTTTGAATCTTAGGTCATTTTTCGTAAAACAAATAATGAAATTTAATATAGTCCAAAATCGGTTCAATTTTGAGATCTTCATGAATGTTTTTACTTCTAACAAACTAGGGAGCATTGACTATTGCAGAGAGATGTATATTCTGATATAATTGCATATTTCCTTAAACGGTCAGTATACTTAATGCCCATATAGGATAACCATACGGTAGAATGGGAAAGATTCGAAGAGGACAATTGGAAAAAAAATGGTCGTGGAATGAATTAAAGATTTTTAACTTTAATTTAAATAAATAAACTTTTACTTGAATTACATATAACTTAGTGATTCCTCCGAAACAAATAATTCATTTTCAATATAATTAGGTTTTCGTTTAAGGAATCACTTCAAGGTACTGGAGGAAACTTCCGGAAAGCGTCAATACGACAGTGGCAACATGTGTAAAGGATGTTCCCATCAAGAGCTAAATTGTCTGGTGGATGTTTTAGTTGTTTCCTGTCGGGTACATTCAAATACGAGAAAGTAAGACCAATTATTCTATTCTCAAAAACTCTTTATTTATTCTTCCAAATTTAATGCATCGCCTTCAAAGTAATCCCCTCCGGACACAGTGCACTCATGCCAACTTTTCTTCCAGTCCTCAATGCATGCTAAAAAATCATCGGTAGGGGTGGCCTTAAAATAGAGCGCCAATTCAAGTTGAATCTCTTCAATCGACAAAAAAATTAATCTTTATATACATATTTTTAAATTCTAAAATTTAGTTCACAACATTTAGTGACAAACGTCAAATAAATAACTGCCTTGTGGTAAAAGACAAAAAAAAAATATCGAAGTATTTTCATTCAATAATTTCATGAAAATACAATTACAAAAAATTTATAAAAACGTATTGTCTGTAATAATAATTGCATAAAAATGCCACATCTGCGATATGTATATGTAAATTGAAGATAATCTATTTTCTAATTTAAAGATCTGAATGTGATTTACATTTTTATTTTGTTAATTTGAGTGCTGCATCGATCAGTGGGACGATATTCTGATAGAGAGGAGAGAAGTCAGATCTGTGTATTTGAGTTCTGGGGAAACTTTTGACGTGTTTGGATGCAGCAATAATACCTATTATTTGCATCAGTACCCCTCGCTTACTTATCATTTGTCAATTCAGGATATGGTTTAATTCACATATTTTCATAATTCAATTAGAAAATTTTTTGTAATGTATATATTTATACGATTCACTACAGATTTATATTATATATAATAATAAACGGGAAGTAAATTGAAATCAAAAATTTTCGGAAGTGCAAATTTATGAATGCGGAAGAAATTACGTTCTGCTCAACATAGAATTACACAATTTATAAAACACGAATCGTATTTTATGTTCAATGTATTTATTTAAAGTAAAAAAACAACAACAATACGTATTTGTGGAACAACAACAAAAAGGGGAACAAGCGAGTCAATTAATTTAGTTCATGAATGGACAATTCAAAAATCGTTCATTTAAAAAAAACGAAATAAGGCATGAATTTTATTGTGCTGCTTAACAAAACAAAGATTTATGGAGATGATCATCCTAATAGGAGAAGAATGAACGAGGGTATAATTAATTGAATTTTCAAAAAAGAAACAAAATAAAATATTTGTATATTTATATTATATAAATTATGCTGTATAAAATTAAATTTAGAAAGGATGATTAATTTTTGAAATGTCTGCTTCTGTAAAAAGATTTAGTTCAAGTCTGTTACCAATGCAATCTCTCGGTCCCACAGCAAAAAGGAATGTACGCACAGTCAGGAATATGCGCCCTGTTTTCCGGTAGAAATCGTTCCGGATCAAACTTCTGGATCGGGAAAAACGTCTTCGTCTCTGTGCACGAAGAAAGATGACACAACAATGGTTGCTCTTTTAGGTATTGTGTAGCCACCTGCAAAATGCTCATTATTTTCTAGTTTGTTAAAAATATATTATAAAGATGATAAAAAAAAAAAAGAAATAGTTTTGTAAAACTTTTCAATAACAAAATTTATTAAAATTTTCAGCCGAAGTTATTTACATTTGTAATGCCATTATAGATTAGATTTAAAACATAATAACATATCGGAATTGCAATTTATTTCAAAATGTGTTTTGTAAAATGAAGATTTATACACATTTATTATTAATTAAAATACATTAATTGTGTATTAACAATAGTTTTTATCATTGTTTCATATACAAGAGAAGCAGGAAAAATAATGTCTTACAGATGCTGATATCTTCAGAAATTTTTCTGGCAATTATAGGTACTGGAGGATAGATTCGATTACATTCCTAAAACAATAATTAAAAAAAAAATTAGAGACGGCACAAAAACACTTAAAGACACTTTTGTAAGCAATGCAAAAAAATTATTTTAACAATTTTATACATTTAAATTGATTGAATACGACAGCTGAATAATTGGAATGAATATTATTTAATATTTCGTAAAATGATACTTTAAAATATGATGAAAAACTTTTATTAAACGTATCCAACTATTTATCTGGTGAAATGTTTATATTTTTTTTTTCCGATTCAAACAAAAGAAATGTAATTTTAATGTGGAAAAACGGTTGTAAATCTTTTTAAAAAGTTAGAGATGACACAGAAACATTTAAAGATATTTTTACATGCATTGCAATGAAATTCATTTAACAATTTTATTCATTTCGATAAATTGAAGACGAAATCTCACCACACTTATCAGATCATATATACTTTTCTTACGAATACTTTATACAATTACCATTGCGTATTATCTACATTTATTAACAATAAGTCTCTTTGTGATTTGGGATTCTCTTTAAACTTTGTTGAATAATAATCCTATTTGCAAACATTTAGCGGTTCTTTTTCGAGCTCATCTTGTATGATCATTGGTGAGTCTATTGATTGCTTGTAATGCGCCTTGTATCTATCATTGACTGTATTAGTTTTCAAAGAATATTTTTTCCTTGGATTTCACCCAGTTCTTTACAGAAGAGGTCTTCAAAATGTGATACGACGTAGGCTCAAAATCACTTTCAAACCTCAAAAAAAATAACCTCGAGAGTTAGAACTTCTCTCATTGGTCATTGTGTCTGATCTCAGAAGCAATTGGGAAGATCATAATCATAAACGCTTCGGTTCTAAAATTCATGCCCATGAAGACTTATGGGATGCAAAGCCCTTTGCTTTTGGAGAATAATTCTGAATGTTTAAGAAAAATCTGCTGAAGAAGTAGGAAAATAAATGTTTTGTGTACATGCGCTTTTTAGCAGATGCATTTATGAGGTTGAGCTCTCTAGATGCTTGTGTCTGCTTTCACGTCCAGACGCACAGTCGAAGATTTTCCCATAGCCGGACGAATCCTGCCATTTTGAGTCTTATTCTTTATTACGAGCCAAATTAGTGATCTCAAATGGCGATATCTAGTTCAATTTATTCTTTTACTCAAAAACTTATTTTTATAAACAACCTTGCTTTTCGTTACGACTTGCACAGCAAGTAATTTTGTTCGACATATGGTCATTTCTTGCTTCATTCCTTTCACATGAGGTTCATATTTTTTCACCTTTAAATTTTTGTATGATTACCATTTTTAAGCTGAAACGTAAAAAAAATCTTACTGTTTTTAAAACAAGTATTGTTGTTTTAACTACATTTAATTGCTTTTTATTTATTATCATTTGCTAAAATGTATATAGGAAAAAATTACTAATAATTGGCCTTTATAACCCTTCCACTTCTATCATTTAAAACCTTTTTTCTAATTTTTTTTCAATTCCTACTATTAGTTCACACTCGCTATATATATATATATATATATATATATATGTTGTTCAAATTTTCAATCGTTCATAAAATACTTTTTATTCTTCCACTCAAGTTCAAATACATTTTTTTTAACTTGTAGTGGATGACAATTGATGTTAATACAGTTTTTTAAAATATTAATTCATTAATTAAACTTAATTAATTAATTTTAGTTTTGATTAGTTAATTTGACTTTTGACTACACTATATATGTATATATATATAATATGGTAAACAGTGTTTAGGTATTTAATTCTTACAGTGAAGGAGATTAAAAAAAGATTAGAGTCCAGATCAGACAAAGTCAGAAAGCAAATCTAGAAATTCTGTTCCATTAAACCAAATTATAACCACTGGAACATACTTTGAGCTGAAATGAATTCACCAGTTAAATTTCATAGAAATTTTTCGATAGAAACACAATAAGTAGCATCATGTTTATCTGATTGACATTTGCATTGAAAACAAAAAAAAATATTAAAATTGCTGTAGACAACTTTACAGATATTTGGTGAATGTTTAGTAAAAATATTTTGTTTTGTAAAATATAATAAATAAATATATATAAGAAATAAATATATAAGACTGAAACCCAAGGTTTTCTGACATTTTCGAAATAGAAATTCAAGATATTCGAAATCCATTAGCGACCCTGCTTGGTATTGCATCTCACCTTCAGGACGCACTCCAGGTATTTGAGTTCGTTCAGATCGCTGACCGAAAGAGGACCCTTGCTGTCAGCTCCCAATAAGCTATCCAGCTCTTGGTGTATCTTCTGCTGTACCTCAGGATACAGACCTATCAAGAATAAGGCCCATTTAACTGCAACTGCAACGGTATCATGACCCTACAAATTGGCATAGTAGATGTAGTTCAGACATTTAGAATAAAAAACATACTTATATTTTTTTTCACTTTTGATCACTTAAAATAATTTTAGCCTAATATCAATGTAATCCTTTCCGCCTTCCATCAAAACTCGGGTATTTTACTGATTTAAAAAGACAAGTTATGAAGTTATATCCAGATTATTTGCAATGATAATTTTTATGTAATTTGAATACATGCCATTTTTATCCATGATAATATTATCGCAACATACGGTATGCTATAATTATATAAAAATATATTATATAAATACACAGTGAAAACATTAGGGGCGGAAGAATACATCATAAAAATTACAAAAATATTATTAAACAGGAAAATTAAAATAATAGCTCTAATAAATAAATTTAAAAGGAAAAAGCAAAATTAATTAAAATTTAAATTTCTTTACAGAGAAAATTGAAATTTCGAATAAATCGGATTGTGATTGAAAAATATTTCTACAGTTTGCTTTATTTTTGAAAGGAAACCTAAGAGATTGACAAGTGTCATATATAATGTTTAATTTACAAAAATATTTCATTTATTGTTTACATCGTTGCTGTCTTCTTTTTTCAATTCCTTCTATTAGCTCCCTATATATATATATCTTGTTCACATTTTCAATCGTTCATAAAATACTTTTTATTCATCCACTCGAGTTCAAACCATTTTTTTAAACTTGTAGTGGATGACACTGGATGTCAATACAGTTTTTTTAAATATTAATTCAGTAATTAAATTTAACTAATTCATTTTAGTTTTTTTTAAGATTTAAGTTGCACATATCTACCAATAGATGGCACCAGATAAACTTAAAAAAATGAATGAAATTTATTTATAAAGGGCTTTCTGCAATTAGTGAAAAAAAGTAGGAATTAAATTAAATCTTGTTTACTCTTATAACAGCAAGTCGATGTTCCGTCGTATGCGTTTTTCAGAAGTCCATCCATTTATCTTTTAAACATCCAGTTGTTAGTCTTTCGGAGTTCAACACGAGACAGGACACTCTATTCACGCAAACATTCTTCGAAGTTTTTCTGTAGATTCATCTACATAAATACTTCCACAAAAAATTGTTGTATACAGAGGTTAGCTATAATTCCCACTCAGCATTAAAATATTCCTATTGCATAGGAATATTTTATATTGCATAGTCCGGAATAAAAGGTGTCAGAATAATAAGTAAATTAAATGGGCATAATCGGTTTGGGGAATGAATATGTTAATTAAACATGCCACTCATTACAGATGTTAATTAGGATGAAATATTATTTGGAATTTTTGGAATTTGAAAGTATTCCCTTCATTTTATAATTTATAAATAATAATTTCCAAAAATTGTCACGCGTTTGTGATTCATTGTTGTTACATTAATTGGGATAATTTGTTTTTACTCCTTTTTGCTATATACTTGCTGATAAATATATTTTTATTATTTAAGATTATAGAGGGGTTTCAGAATTTTTCAAACTGTTTTCAGTGATAATAGTTTACAATATTTATATTTCGGAATATAAAATACCTATAAAATACATAAAAAGTTAACGTTGGACTTTTTTTTAAAATTATAAATAAAAAAATTACATCTTTAGAGAAAAACATATTTTCTTGCATCTAATTAGTATACTTAATTCATAAATTGCTTCAAGAGAGATTAGGGCCTTTGGATCTTGAAAACGATTACTATCTAAAGATAATTTTGGAATATATGTCGTTGAACATATTGTGTCGTCGTTCTTATTTTGTTGGAGTTCCTTGGGCCCCGGTTATGGCCTTTTACGCCAGCTTGGCACAATAAAGTTCATTAGGTAAAAAACACATTGATAATGAAGAAATATAATAAGGTAAAATGATCATGGTCTGCCCATAGTTAATATATTTACAAAAAATTTTAGAAAAGAAAAAATTAAAAAATGAAAAAATTAAAAATTAAAAGAAAATGAAATAAACAAATAGATAAATAGCTAACTATAATACAATTAAATGAAAAAATACAAAAAAGCTATGTACAAAACAATTAATATTTACAAAAAAGAATACAATAAAATAAAAAAGGTGGAATATACTACAAAGTAGAGAGTATATTCCACATATATAGAAGTAGAGAGTATATTCCAAAGTAGAGAGTATATTCCATAGTAGCTGCTAGAAATGATGACCAAAGTCTAGGTCAGTTGCAAATTATGCAGAGTCGCCCGGGGGCGTTTAGCGTTTACCAGTAATGTGAAATCATATCTAGGAAGATTAAACATCTTGTGTCCTGAATTGAAAGTCGATTTTTATAAAAGTTGCGGCATTCAAACATTTCTGTAGCCGCAGTTGGTCAACGCCATGGGGGTGCGTCTAGAAACCCACCAAGAGAACAACACGAAAGTTTTCCTGATTTCAAAAGAATGCTCTATATAATGACGATCCCTTGAGTTGAGGAGAGTGGAGGTAAGATTACCCGAGAAGACATTCACCCTAAATTGCAACTGCAATTAAAACCAACGTCGCCTCACTCTGTTTATGGTTTCTTTACTTGAACACATTTTTAGGTTAAAATACATGTTTGTTTGTGATTCAGAAGAATATATGAGGAAGTTACCGCAGCAATAAAAGTGTCCACTTCCTGTCTGACCTCTTCCTCGTCGAGCACTTGGTCCCCGATGTGCAGCTTCAAGAGGACATCCAACAGACATTGGGGTCTTCTGCTGTCGTCTGCCATTTCTCCCTTCATATACTTGAGTTTTCTCTCTTTTATGATCTAATTTTATATATAAAATTTCTTGAATTAACAAAAAAATATATTACTTACAGAAAAATAAATACAATCATTATTTGAATTAAATAGTGTATTACATTTTTCAGTAGAATAGTATTAAAAGTCTCCACAGAAATACATTGCTTTCAACGAAAAGAATTGCACTTAAGATGTAAAAAAAAGCAATCTGCCTTTTATTCTTTCATATGATCTGCGTCACGTGAATATGATTAACCAAAAATGGTGTTTCTCTCGTGTGATCTCTTGAAAACAGTAAAGAACATTTTCATTATCATAAGGCCAGAACTTGGATGTCAAAAATTTATTACACATCTAGCCCTATCCGTAGGAAATGGTACAAAACGGAGCTAATTAAATAAATAAAAAGTAAATACTTCAGTTTAAAAAAATACAATGTGTTAATGTTGTTTTCGAAATAATAGGTAATTTTCAACAATGCTTTGTAGCAAAGTATTATTGTAATATTCATTTAATTCTGATCTATACACGAGATTCACAGATCTGTCAGCTACCAATAATATCAGCCAGAGATAAATGTTTGATCATCTTAATTTTACGGACCTTCCCTGTTGGATTCAAAGAACGAAGCAGCTATGTCCGACTCTTGGTTTTTTTTCCTATTGGTCAATGGGGATGACTCATGTGTAACTACGCTAAAAATGAGAGTTGGATTTCTTGCTGCAAAGAGTGAGGGGGCTTGACGGAATTAATACATATGCTGAAGTCGAAAATATGTTCTGTTTATTAGCAGCTTTACACGACATGCAAATAAGCGGCTGTTACTCTAATTGAATTGCAGGAAGAAAAGATGCCCAGTCCGCCATTTTTTCCAATTTCGGAGAATTCGTAAGTTCATGAAATATGAATGTTACTAATGAACAAAAAAGTAATAGCGATGAAATGTAAGCATGAATCCAAATATTCATGAATTTTCATTGATGCGATCTGGTGGCTAGTGCTCTGGCATTTAATACCACCGTCTTTAAGATCGAATCTTGGCGGTGGTATAGATATTTGTTAGTGGTTCAGAATCCCCGTTAAACTAGGTCAAGGAGTAATTAACCTACAGTGCTACCATAGTAGGCAATGCGAACTGACAATTTGCATAGATTTTACCGTTAGACATTGTTTTCTTTCTAAATTTTATGAATTTCCCTATTCAAGATTGCGCTGTGTCCTCCTTTCTTAAATAATTATCACACATAATAATAATTTATTTGCACATTCATTAAATATTTCTGCATATTTTTTATGCCAAGTGTTGGAATACCCGTTAAATCAACGCAATGGCATTCAATTATTAGTTTTTCATTTTATAGGTTTTACGTAAACATATGGAAAATTTTAAAGAGTTATATTTGTCCAGATTCCAGTTAAGCTACAACATGCTTTCAATATTTGGGGCAACATTTAAAGTATCTTTTGCAAGTTCACATATAATTGATAAAATTTATTACTGAAAACCGCTCAAGGTTAAACATTGAATTTTTTAGTCACAAAATATGTACTTTTCCGATAATTTTGCACAAAATAAGACAATAAGTATCTTTATAAATATACTTCTTTGCAAACATATTTATAAAAATTCAAGAAACACATCTATGGTAAAAACATGCAAGATTATATTTATACTGTAACGAAGCAAACTGATTTTAAGCAATTTCATTTCGTTCTTCGGTAAGTTCAACAAGAAAAATGCAAAAAATACTATTTAATTATTGAATGAAGAATCTTTGTAAGAAAATTTGTATATAATTAATTAATTTTTTTTTAAAATGTTGAATGAAATTGTCGTCTTACACGTGTAGAGAAACCGTGAGCTATTCCCAGGTACTGCACATTTTCTCTGTAAGTTTTTGAACAGTGAAATATAAAGTCAGGCCATAGCCAAAACTTCCAAACTCTTCACATTGTCACGTCTAATAACCTTAAAAGAAAAAATACATCTACTGCTTGCTTTAAATCATTTCACCATGAACATAACATTTCACTCAATCTCATTCACTTTCATACATAAATGACACTAAATCCTAAATTGTATATAAATCATTTTTCCATAATAAATATGAAATTAATTATCCATCATAATATCTACTTATTATATTAATTTCTCAGAAAAATTGCATTAAATTTCTAAGCCTTATATGTCCCTAAATTGTAATTTTTTACAAGTATAGAAGCTTCTAATGATATATAATGACATGTAATATTATGTTTTTAAATATTATGCTTGAGCTATGTTTTTATTTACAGCAGCAAAAAGAAATGTTGGTTGAGTGTGAAAAATATCGTCAAAACAATGCTATTGCCAGTATAGTATTTTGAATATGCAAAAACATATTGAATATGTTATTGTAATTTAAATAATTAATAAAAATCCAATTATGAGATTTTTTATATTAAAAATTGATAAGTTAAAAAAAAAAAAAATAATAATGTGTTCACTTAAGAAAATTGTTAAAAAATTGAAAGAAAGTGGAGAAGAGACTATCAGAAATATCCTGACATTAAGAATAGGAGAAATGTATGAGTTTGCTATGCAAAATCTTTTTTGAAATTAACTGCTTGAATTCAAATGAATAACATAAGTGGTCGTCCTAATACAATATATGGGCATACCTGTGCAGAGAAAGCACATATTCCTCGGCTTCTCTCTGCAGAGCTCCTATTTTTACTCCCAAAAGGGATTCTAAAAAAAGAAAGCTTAAATGAACATTCGGTTTGGCCAGAGTAAACTTTATATCCATGGAATGTTCACGTGAAATTTTTTAAATTAATAGATAGTTAGTAATAAATAGTTATTTTAGTGAATGGAAAAAAATAGTTTTTATTAAAATTGTTTTGTTGTTGTTTCTTATCCCACTTGGCTGGTCAAGCCCACGAGCCCATGCGTACTCATGATTGAAGGGGAAGGAAGCAGCTTCTGTTGTGATGGAGCACCCGTAGGTAGAAGTCTGACTTTGGCTCCGTGACGCTCTTACAGTCATAGGAGACCAGGACCTACGGCTTAAAGTGGATTCCGAACCACTACAAACATCCATGGCATCGCCGGGATTCGAACCCAAAACCTGTGGGCACCGAGCGCCAGAGCTCTAGACACTCGGCCATTCAGGTCCCAAATTTGTGAATGCCAACGGCACGTGTTGTTCCCAGGTGGTCACCCACCCAAGTACTGACCGCGCCCAATGATGCTTGACTTCGGTGATCTAACGAGAACCGGTATATTCAGCATGGTATAGCCGTTGGCCTTTATTACAATTAAACTCATGAAAATACAAGTTTGGATGCTGTTTCATTAAACATTAAAATTTTCATTAATTTATTCATTTCAATGTATCTATAATTTACTGTAACGAAGAAGGCAATAATATAATGAGACTTTATATTAGGTCTGGCAAATTTCAGTGTTTTTTTTTTTTTTTCATTCCTGACATCAGTGAGAGAGGGGGAAGATGTAAGTAGGAAGAACTGCATTTCAAGTGAAATAATCAATAACATCATCACAGATCTCATATCATTAAGATTTACTTTACATTTGTAATTAGAAAAGCTAAATTACAAATAGGAAAATCCAAAGCTCGGGGAAACATGAAATGCAGCAAGTTTCTTAAAATAAAATCCATAAGTTTTTTTATTGAAACAATAGAAATGAATCATCTAAGATCTTTAAGATCATATATAAAGATCACTTATGATTTAAAATCATTTATATTAGACCAATCGAATAATATCAATCATTTAAGATCACATTTACTTAAAAGTAAATATATTGTAGTTTTCAACGGGAAATGCCAGGACTAACTAAAAAAAGGGAAGACCAAAAAAGAGATGGATTGATGAAATGGAAAATGATCTGAAAAGCTAATGATTACAAATAGGAAAATCCAAAGCTCGGGGAAGACAACTTTAGATACATATTGTTAGGGAGGCCATGGTCCAGCTTTTCTCTCCATGTACTGCTGAATAAAGATTGCTGTAAAGTTATTATTAGAAAATATATACTAAAAATATATTTTACCATTAGTTATATTTAATATTGATGTATATGACCGTTTCGTTGCTGAGTGCAGAAACGTGCGTTTTCTTTCCACTGGTGAGCATTAGGTCTGAGGTTGAATCAACTGGAAGCTTGGTTGTAGATACTAATATTTAAAATTGTGTTTCTGTTTTTATGAAAAAAGAAGGTGAGTCGATTTGCGTTTGTGATGTTCAGCCTAAATTTTTATTTTTCATTGGAGATTATACATATAACAATTAAAAAAAAACGTTAAAAAGGACTATCTGGAATGAACACGACTAATTTTTTTCCTTTTATTTTTCTCTAGTTTTAAGAATATACATTATAAATTTATATTAATTAAACAAACAAACAAAGTAATTTCAATTAAAAAGCTATTTGCAAATAAAATTCTGATATAAAATTTTAATTTTATCGATATCTGTAGAAATATTTTCCATTTAATTAACCAGTGTATTTTAATTTTCTCCTATTTTGAATTTCATATCATTATTATTTAAGAAATAATTTGTAAAATATTTGTTACTATCATCCTGGTGCCAACAGAAACTTCACGCGCTATGTTAATCTTCTGGGTCGTTCAGTTCTTGTATTATTTCTTGTTGTTGTATGTTGCATATATAAGTTGTTCTTTTTTGCTGTAACTGTTCAAATGCCAGAAATAAAAAAAAATATTTAAAAAAATAAAATAAACATATAAAAATACATTTTGTGCCCCTGTTCTCAAGTGGATTATTGTGGTAATACCTTTTGTTAAATCTTGAAAATATACACAGATAAACTAATGTACTATTAAATTTTAAAAAATTTTCTTGTTTATTTTGAAAATTATTTTTTATTTAAGAAAACAACATATAACAAGAAATATGCTTTTATTCATTTTCATCCTTAATATTAGTTACTTTTTAAAGATTTGATTTAATTTTATATGTTTGTCTTTTTTGGATTACAACTTTCTGTTTCATTTCTTATAATTTTTCTCTTTTTATGGGGACTGTATTTTTGTAATAGTATAAGAGTTAATAATTTTTAACTTCTTTAAAAATCTTTCTGCTGTCTGCAAATTAAAAGTTAAGTAGTAATATATAACTGAATCATTACAATTTTCTTTTTTTTTCTTGCATGCTTCATGTGAAATTATTAATTTATTTTATACACCTTTATAATAAATTGCAAGAGTAAATAAATTTACTATATTGTTTCTTAATAAATTTGTTTGCTTTGTTAGAACATTTTTTCTTTATTTAAGGAAATGGCATATTGTAGGAATCAATTTTAACATTTTCATCATAATTATGTAAAGATTTTCAAAAATTTTACTAATCTGTTTTTTAAAGTATGTCATGAATTAAAAAATAAAATTAAAATTAATTCAGGTTTCTTAAATCTCTTTCATAGTTGTTATACATTACAAGAAATGTTGATTTAAAAAATATTGCTTCATATATTCTGAAATATTTAAATACAAGAAACTTGCACAAAATTAAATGTAAAAAATAAGTAATTTAATCAAAATTTAAAAAAGTTGTACATAAATAAATCTATACATACATCTTTTTAATTAGTAATGAAATTGTTCACTAAAGACATGTCAATACAAAACAAATAGCAATCTAGTTGCTAATAAACAAATACTTTTTGGCAAATGATTTTTTGGTGGTACATTAGCTTATTAGTCGACTCAATCTACCATCTATGTCATGAAAATGAATATGAATATGTAAACAGTGATTATATCATTTAATGTTCCATTCTGAAATTGGCGTATTTTTTATTCTCGAAGGTCTGTTGAGGAAATGTAACTTATAAAACAATCAAATTGTGAAAAAATATTTTCTAGTTGTCATTATCTTTATTATTAAAAATGGAGGAGTGGGTGAATTCTCACACTCCTGTAAATTGAAAAAAATATTTTATACATCTTAAAATTTAATATACATCAATAATATAAATGATCTAGAATTTGGTATATTATTCAGGCAATTGTTTCATTGAGGCAATTGTTTTTTAATATTTCTAAGATATTATAAAAATAAAGTAATATAATAATAAAAATTTATTAATCGGTTTATACACAGATATTAGGATCTAAATGTTAAAGTTAAAAAATTTCATTTATAAATATTAAAATATATTTAACACAGTTTTCTTTTATTTAAAAGATATAATACAGATCTTAAAAATTAACGTGAAGTAAAACCACCATTACACTATTCAAATCTCAGAAAGAACTCAGATCGTTTTGAAATTTAAAATATTTTATACAATGCGAGAAAAAATTTTAGAAGTGAAAAAGATGAAATAAACAACAAAAGTGTAATATTAAGCAGCACTGTGTAAAATGTATTTTTAAATTATCAAAAAGGTAGCATGCAATTAATTGCACAAATTTAACTTTATTTTATTGAATTAACTCACCATGTAAAAATACCAGTTCCAATATATAGTTTACAGAAATCATAAAAATCACTTTTTTCGATTATTCTTTTTTCTTTCAACAGATCCTGAAGATTTAAAAAAAATTTAAAAAACTAATTATTTTTTTGATTTCCAATAAATATATTATTTCTAAATGTTACATTAAAAAAGTTTTTTTTTTTTACATATATCTAAACAAACTTAACTTATTTAGAAATAGATAAAAAAAAAATTAAAAATTTGTCTTTCATTTGACATACTGCAATGATAATAATAAATCTGTAATAGATTAATTAACAAAAATAAATTTATTTTTAACAAAATTAACACAGAAAATTAAAGAAACACAAAAGCCAACAAATTGATTTAAATGAAAAATACGCTATCGTAATTGAATAACTCCATATTTGCAAAAGTAAAACTCTCCGAAATTCAACAACTTTATTAAAAAAATTTTATAGCTACCACTATATTTTCAAAGGAAGGAAAGTTAATCCTAAAGAATGAATTATTTAAATTATAATACATATTATAACATTATTTTTTAGTTATGTGTCATATTAATTACACAACTGTACATTAAAATTCATAAATCAGGAAGAAATGCCGATAACGAAAGGATATTTATTGAATAAATATATTATACTGGAAATAACAAGTGATTAAATTTTCAAAAAATTTAGGTGTACAGATCCTGAGAAATCAGTACCCAGAACAACCAGTAATAACAGCACTTATACGCCTGGGCATTGGGTCAAACAGAGATTGTATGACATGCACAGGTACAGATGTCCGTGCAGCTTCAACACGATGCCACAGCTCATCAACCGTAGTGGCTGTCGTATGGTGACGAGCCAGTCGCTCGGCAACCATGGATCAAGCATTTTCTATTGACGAGAAATCTGGTGAACGTGTAAGCCAGGGCAACAGCTGAACATCTTCCGTATCAATGAAAGTCCGTACAATACCGGCAACATGCGGTCATACATTATCCTGCTGAAACGTAGGGTTTCGCAGAACTCGAATAAAGGGTAGAGTCATGGGTCGAATACAAGCTGCCAATGTGCGTTTATCACGATGTCGCCAAACACGGGTGGGACCATCTTGATGCTGTAAACGGAACCTGGATTCTTCTGATAAAATGACATCTAGCAATTCGTGCGCTCAGGTTCGTCGTTGGTCACACCACTGAAGAAGCTCCTGATTGTAATGCAGCGTCGAGGGTAGCCACAGATAAGGTCTCTGATCTGAGAGTCCATGCTGCTGCAAACGTCATGGAACTGTTCGTGCAGACACTTGTCTTGCAAACGACCCCAATTCTTGACTCGGGGCTCGTGACACGGCTGCACTATCCCTTAAGGCCATACAGGTAACATGCCTGTCTTCTCCGCTGTTAGTGATAGGCGGACGTTGAGATCCAGCACGGCGTTTCGTATTATCGTCCTAAACACATTGATTCCTTATTTTACTAACAGTCATTGGATCTCGACCGACGCGAGCTGCAATACTGCGATGCGATAAACCGCAATCCTGATACGCTACAATTCTACCTTTATCAAAGTCAGAAATGTGCTGGTAGACATTTCAGCAACTACTTTTCAATTTACTGCATCACAACTACTTTTCACCAGGCAACAACGTTCAAATGCAATTTGTGTATGAGAAACCGGCCGTTCAATTTCCTCATTTAAACACATTATAGGTGACGCTACCGGTGCCTGTTTTGTCTGAATGCGCTGAAACGCTAATCATTTGCATATCACATTTATATTGCATATCAAGCACCTTCTTCCTGTCGTTTAAATTTCACGTGTGTAGCATGTCGTCTTCTTGGTGTAGCAATTTTAATGGCCAGTAGTGTAACATACTTTTTAGCACATATAAAATAAGGCAGCTCTATTCATTTTGCGTATTTTTTAGAAATAAGCTCTTTTTAAATAGATATAAGCATACTTTTACTGCTTCTGCTTTGTGTATGATTACCAATGGGACACCACACAACCAATGTGTAAATAAGGGATACTGTTTAAATTTTTTTGACATTTCTCTGAAATACTTCATTATATCTGAAAAGAGATATATTTAATTAAATGTAATAACAAATAAAAAATGAATAAAGTTTTACCATGGCATGCGTTTTGACTTCTAATATTAAAATTTTCATTTTTAAATTGTTATTTAGAAAAAAAGACTTCATTAAAAATTGAAAAAAATGCAGTTTCATAATACAAAGTTTGTTAATACATATTTCCGACGATTTTGCGCTTTTTAATTGATGTTATAAAATAGTAAATAATTTAAAAAAATAAATATCTTTAAAAAAATTTAAACAGTTAAGTTCATTAATCTTGTCTCTATTTTTAATACAAAGTATGTTAAATTTATATTGAAACGGATTAAAATGTATTGCCACAATTAAATTTTGGATTTTGACACATTGTGAATCATTTTTCACCATTAAACTAATGTTTAATATACACAGTCCAGTCACATTAATGTGACCACCTATCAAATGCCAGAATATACTTGTATATTCTGCATTCAAAATACTCTTGTATATTCTGGCTTTAAGTGGAGTGTGGTATTAAGCGGTATTTAAGTGGTATTAAGTGGAATTCCTTATATACACTCCACTGCAATGTGCTGCCACCTGCCTTTTGGGATGGGTTATTTCACGGTGACGTCGAAAGTAGGTGGTGGTCACAATGGTACTGGACCGTGTACAAATAATTATTATTCAAAAATTATTCTCATAATCTATCTTCTCAAATGTATTTCTCATTTAAAATATTGATTCAATTTTTTAAATGAAATGAATTTTGAAATTTTATCCAAAATAGTGTTTTGTAATATTATATTTGAATGGAAACATCATTATTTCTTTGAAAAAATACCTGAAAAATAACAAGACAAAATGAGATATTTATTAATATGTTTAAATTATTTATATAAAATATATTAGATATGGTCAATTAAATGTAATATGGTTTCAATGAGCAGATATACAATTTATTCAGCGTATTCCAATAATATTACAAAATTCGAAATGCTTGGTAGAAAGAGACAAAAGAAAACTGTTTTTCTGTTTTTTCTAATAATGAATACGTGTTTGGAAATACTGTATTTAAACCCTCGTTGAGAAATATCCGAGATTGAAATGAATTAATTAGTTATTAGTTAGACCGATTGAAAGTTGTAATAGTAATGAAGCAAATTAAATTAAATTTTTTTAAAATAGCCATGCTTTTTTATAGTAGGTGTTCTAGAACGTGACCAACAAAACCACTAAAGAAGACTCAACACATTACGACAGCTAACTGACCGACTCCACAATATCTTCAGAATCCGTGCAAACTTGGTTTCAATAATGAAGTAGGTAGTGAACTGTATAAATCAGGTATGGGCAAACTACGGCCAGCGGACCAATTCCGACTAGCCGGAAGGTTCTATCCGGTCCGCGGATAGAATTTTAATTTGCCGATCCGAGGCAAATTAAAAGAAAAATATATTTTTATATATATATATATAAATATATTTATATATAAAAATATATTTCTACTTTGATTTTATATTATTTTATTTTCTTCCTTTTTTTCAAAGGACTGATGATCTTTTTACTTTCTCTATTTTTGTACTACAAAACATAAATCAAATAGCAAGCACAATCGGAAATAGCAAGCACAGACAGCTTTCAATCGGTAAAGTGTTAAATTTGAAGTTCCTTGTTAGTTATGGCCGTAGATTGGCGCCAACAAGTGTTATCTCTTTCTCAGTGAGCAGACATATGGGAATCCTATATAGGGGAATTAGACCTCACATGTGGGAGACAGCGCATTTTAAGCTCCAGCCAGCGGCTTTTTATTTTGGCGGACTTTCAATATTATCGATTGCGTATGGAAAGATTACGAACATATAGCATCATTGTGAATAGTGGTGAAATTTAAGTATAGCGTAGCTAGTTCTTGTTTTGGTTATTCGTAAAATATTTCAAAAATAAAGTATATGTATTATTGATTAATAATATTATAAATATTATGGTATTATCTCGGTCGCCAAACCTTTTTCTCTTCGATTTTCGTCCTGCGACCAAAACGTTTGCCCATATGTGGTATAAATGATCAATCACCTAGAGGCTATAGTAACTCCTAGTCAAGAGGAATCATTTTCCGTGGTCACCCCTCTGAAAGCGTATTCGACTAGACATGCCCGTGACATCCAAGCAAGAATTAAAAAATCATATTGGAAAATTAATTCATTTTAATGGACCTCAGATCAGATTTTAAAATGACCTGCTAGGAGATGCCTGGCACCAAAGATTTATGAAACTGCATGAATCAATTGAAATAAAAAGAAACAGCTGCATTTGCAGTGTTCATTATAGCATATTGTATGTATTTCGAAGTTTGTCTATTTGTTTTTTATGGAAGTTTTTAGCTGGTTATGGATTTTACAGAGAAAACGCTTTACTCAGAACATTCTGTTAATAAACATTGCAATTATATGTTGGACAACATATAATTGCAACATATATTACAAAATATATGTTGGACAGCATATAATTGCAACATATATTACAACATATATGTTGGACAAGGCACATGAAACATCATTTGCAAATGATTCTTTTAAACTGAGAGACCTGTAAACGAGATCAGGCTTACAATTATTTCTTCATCCCAAATATAACTGTGGTGGAAATATTTGTATTATGATAGTAAATAGTAAAAGTAAAAGGTTAAATATGATATTAAAAGTCGGTAAATTAATTAGAAAAGTGAAATAAATATTACACAACAGTTTTCTTTTTTTCTCATCTATTACTCGTTTGAAAAAGAGTAAAATTTACAAAATTCGTTTCAATTTATTTTCCTGAGTAGTTTCCCAAATAAAATGATTTTCATCAAGAAATAGTAATGTATTTCCATCAAAGGTTACTTACAGAAATGCAAGGCGTTCTTCTTTCCAGATGTAACGAACAAGATGGAATCCATCACATCTACCAACACCCTGAAGACGCTGTGCTTGTTGTCAGGAACAAATCGGCTGTACTTCTTTTCCCATAGAGTCAATATGGCCAACACCGCAATGATTCCGATGAGCGCACAAAAAACGACTTCGAAAAACATGCTGCAGAATTACTACAGTTAATATTCTGATGTGGTAAAAAAATAATTCAACTTGCTTTTATTTCTAAGTATACTTCTTCTAAGATACAATTTATCTTAATTAGCATTAATCCCTCACATTTTAGGTATTTTCCTTACCTATTTAACTACCCATTGTGTTTTGATGTATTCAAGAACATTATTACGTTATTACGTAATTACATCAAGTTATAAAATATTTTATTTTAAATTAAAATTTTTAAAGATATTTTGACCTTGATAATTCTTCCTTATTTAATTTCCTCAGGTTTAGAATTTAGACCGTTTTTATAGTGGCAAATATCATTAAAATGATATTTTAAATTTCGGTATAATCTGTCCTCTTATTACAAGATTTACATTAGATGTCGGTATGCGATTATCTTGAATTAGATAGAGTTTTATTTACATTTATAGCGAAACAATTGAACAATAAATTAAGTGTTCAAGCAATAAGGAAAGCATCCGAAAAAAAAAGCAATTTACTAATACACTATTGATTTGATTTATTGGCATTAAATTCCTTTTAGTATTTCATTCTAAGGGAAGAATTGTTAAAAAAAACCTATTTCTATGTATCATTTAAGGAAAAAAAAGTATTGGCCAATTTAATGAAGGATACGGATACTAACGGATGATTTTTTTCCAAATCAATACAACAATATGTGAACATTATTTGCCAGACATTGTACTTGAAATAACAAAAGGTTTAATTATAAGACAAGTTTCGAATCAAACACAGTTCTCATAAAATAGTTAATAGGATGCATAGCTAAAATATAATGCTATATGGTATAACAGTATTGTCCAAAATCAAGATAGATCTATATTTTACAACTGGAGAGCAGATGTTAAAGTGTCCCTAGTTTATTATTATACATTTTAGGTACCAGTTTTAATATTATATAAGTTTTATATTATACATATTATTTCCCATCTAAATCTGATTGCCTGTTTAAACAATACATTGATTTGTTTTAAAAATTGAGCAGGAAAGCTGGAAGCGATGGGAAATGATAGACTTAGTACATCTGAAAAAGAAAAATATTGTATATTTTACTCTATTAATGTAAATAAATACAAAAAATACTTACTTCAGCAATTATGTAATCTTTCCTCTTGGCTAGTTGTACCTTTATATAATTACTATAGGTGCATGCAGTTTGTTACATATTTTCGGGGCAACAAACAAATTAATGTTAATAGTTGGTAAATACTGTTTTGACGGTAAATACCTAATGTATTAAAATAAAGTAGCTATCACCCTCTTTAAAAGGCTTAGTAATAATTTCTGGATGTCCAACTGGATAAACAAGTATTTATTAACTTTACAAATCAAAACAAAGTAAAATCAAACTTTGTAAAAAAAAAATATATAAAATGAATATAATTTAATTTTTAAAAAATCACTTAAATTTAAAAAAAATAAAGCGTATAACGAATAAATTCGACGTACTTCACATAGCCTTCATAAAACAATTTAAAACATTTGTACGTCCACCGCAAAATGCGTCTCTTGGATTTACGCTATTTTGAATAGAGTGGGACTCCAAAAATTTTTAAGGTTATGGTTCTTGTTCCTCAGTTCCGTACATTGGTGTTCTCAAAGTTTGGAAACATGGAAACCTTGGGAACGAAGAACAGCAGAGGTGTTGTCCGTTTTTTCCTTGACACTTTCCTTGGATATGTCTTTCAGAGGATGCACACGATACGGATCATAACAAATTGGACATTCATGATAAAAACATGCATGTTTACATGTATATATGAATATATATATAAACTCATGTTTGTGAAAATTGCAACGCCATGAAGGATTCGTCATAATTAAATGAAATTTAATACACAGTTGAGTGGTAGTGGTACAAATAAATGATTAAATGTTCAAAGCAAACAAACAATAACAAGAGATCGGAATCAGTATTTTGTATAGCCACCACGCGCCGCAATAAATGCTGCTACACGACGTGGCATGGATTCAAACAAATTTTGAATGTCTGCCTGAGGAAGAGCATTCCATATTGTTTGTATGCGCACCCAAAGTTCGTCTGCAGAAGCAACAGGACGAGGAGCACGACATATGTTCAATCGGCGACATATCCGGGGAATACGCAGGCCAAGGAAGAAGCTGTACCTGCCGCGTTGCAAAGAAGGATTGAACTGTCCTATGAGGGCGAGCATTGTTCTGTTGAAATACAGCGCCTGGCAAGCTTTGAAGGAAGGGAACAGCTTGGGGCTGTAGAACTTCACTGATGTACCGGTTGCTGTTCAGACTGCCCACAATTCTTAGCAATTGAGATCGTCCATGATATGCTATGGCACCCCAGACCATAATTCCGGGTGTTCGTCCACTGTGGAGTTCAATAATGCACTCCGGAAGGTGGCGTTCACCGGCATAGCGTCTCACACGAATGCGGCCATCATGGTACCACAAATTAAAGCGGGATTCGTCAGAAAACACGACATGCTGCCAATTAGCATGCCAGTCTCTATGCTGAGCGGCCCATTGTAGCCGTAGGCGGCGATGGTTTAGCGTGAGAGGGATCCTGTATAAAGGAGTCCTTTTTCGCAGTCCACGCTGCAGCAGACGTCTACGAATTGATGAAGCACACAATGAAACACCTGTAGCTATTGACCACTGTGCTGTCAATTGTCTAGACGAAGCTGTACGGTCCATCAGTGCCATGCGGACCAGGTGTCTATCATCGCGAGCTGACGTCACATCTCGGGGTCCACTCCCGGATTTCCGATTTGTCCTACACTCGTCCATCCAGTGCTTCCAAAGACGCCTCACTGTGCTGCTGTTACGCTGCACACGAGCGGCTACTGCACGATAAGACATTCCAGCTTCACAAAGGCCGATGATTCTCCCCCGTTCAAATTCTGTAAGTTGTTCAAATCTCGCTCACTTTTGTCGAAGAGGCATAAGTAACGATTGGGCTAACGTTTACCACTAGCAGATAACCATACACGCCTCGCTAAAGCCGTCTATTTATTCGGATCCATCCGCCGTTCAGAGGGCGCTGCTCAGCATACGCATGCTCTACGGATTTGAAATTCTAATCATATGCATATCGTGCACTAATTAGCCTTTCCTGAAAATTTCAGCTCACTCGCGTAAGTCCTTCAGGGTGTTGCAATTTTCACAAACATGAGTATATATATATATAATAAAATAGTTCAAAATTTTTTGCTGTTTTGAAAATTATATGTATAATAAAATCTCAATTGTTAATAATGAACAATAGATAAAAAATATAATAGGGCACAAAATACAAGAGAAAACTTTTGAATATTTTAAACTTTATACAAAAGTTATACTACCAAAAGGAATACATTTGATTATTGTATTTGAACTAATAAATTATATACATTTTGAACTCCATTAATACCATTTAAATGGATACATTTTAAATATTGGATTAATAATACTCACTTAAGCAATCCTTGTAACCGACCGAGTTGTTATTAATTGTAAGTCAATGTATATCATAAACGTGACTATAGAAAGCGAGGTAAATCGATCTTAAGGGATAGAGACAGCACAAAAAAAAGTGTACATGCCGTCAAAAAAATTAAAACAGACTTATAAGAAAAATTAAAATATTAAAAAAATTAAGGATTAACAATAGAAAAAGTTTATAAATAAAAAGCTTAAAAAACGTATTAAGTGATAAAAAAACCCAGAAAAGATTGGTTATAAGATAACTTGGGAAATTGATGCATGCTGATCTTAGCGATGAATAGGGAAAATATAATTTCTGCAATTAAGCATCCAGCGGGCAGTATTTTTGCGGTTGTTTCAAAATACGCTTGAAGCAGTTCGCTTTGAATCTTATGTTATACAAATAATGAAATTTAATATAGTTCAAAATGGGGTCAATTTTGATATCTTTATGAATATTTTTACATCTTACAACTGAGAAGCATTGACTATAGCAGAGAGACATTTATTCTGATATGATTGCATATTTCTTAAAAGGGTCAGTGTACTGGTTGCCCACATAGGACAAATGAAAAGATTCGAACATTGAATGATTGGAAGAGTATAATTGTAAAAAAATGGTCGAGGAATGATTTGAAGGCCTTTTACTTCAATTAAATTACGTAAACTTTAACTTGAAATGCATACAACTTTGTGATTCCACCGAATTAAGTAAATAATTCTCAATAAATTTAGTTTTCCATTTCAGGTACCACTACAAATTACTACAGTAAATTTCAGAAGAGCATCAATGCGACTATGGCAACATGCTTAAATTATGTTTTCATCTGCTGTCAAATTGAATGGTGGGTGCTTTAGTTGTTTCGTGCCCTGCAACACTCATATAGGATTTCCCTGAACACATCTCAGAAAGCAGCATCCCCCCCTCCCTACTATCTGAGGGCTGTTTGTGACCTATAAGTATAAGTAAAACTCTAATGTGTATTAATCTAATTAAGATTGCGCATTTTTTAACTTGAAATAAATGAACTAAAATCAATTTTTAGAATCTAATTAAAAGAAAAAAAAATTTAGAATCTAAGAAAATTCAATTATCTAGAACTTTTAATAATGCAATGCTATTCTTAACCTACTATTTTAGACTTTTATTACTTAAGAAAATCTTTGAATAATTTGCTTCGGAGAGCACATCATCATATGCTTTATTGTTCTTAACTGTTTCCCTTTTTGTGTTACTGACAATGCCTTTAGTGATTGTTTTTGTCGTTCTTCCTTGTATTGGTCTATTTGTCGACTAATCACTGAGAGGTCGCAGACGGTCATACGACAACACAATTAACATAATCATTTCGTATCCGTCAAATCCTCCAAAATAATAGCCTACATTGAATGAAAATAATCTTCTAAAAAGTTATTAAAACATCTATTTCTCCGTTAATCTCATTCTCTTCCTTTTAAAAATAATCTTAAAATTTTTTTCTAAAAATTCTAAAATTTAGTTTACAGTATTGGTGAAAGTTTCACAAACTCAAATAAATTACTGCATTCTGGTAAAAGATAAAATAATTTCATGTGAATATTTTCGTTCATAAAATCACAAACTTCGGGAAAATACAATTAAAAATAACTTTTAAAAATATACAATGTGAAACATCTGTGATATGTATATATAAATTGGAGACAATCGCATTTTAAATTTAAAGATCTTAATGTGATTTTTAAAATTATTTGAAACCTTTATTCATTTTTTTTTGTTAATTTAAGTGCTGCATCAATCAGTGGAATTGGATTCTGATAGGGAGGAAACAAATCAAATCTGTTTATTTGAGTTCTGGTGACAACCATTGAAGTCTTTTGAGGCATCACAGTTAATGCATCTATAATACCTATCCTTTGCGTCAGTACCCCTCGCCCACTTATCATATGGAGATTCGAGGTATGGTTTAATTCACATCTTTTCTAAATCCAAAAAGAAACATATTTGATACATTTTTATACCATGCAATAAAGATTTATTTCATATACAATAATAAATGGTGAGTAAAAAAGTCAAGAATTTTCGGAACTGCAAATTAATGAATACAGAAGGAATTACGCTCTGCTCAACAAAGGGATGCACAATTTATAAAACATGAATCGTATTTGGCGTGCAATGTATTTATTTAATGTACAGAACAACAACAAAACAAGATGTTTTAAAAAAAGTAGAATAAACAAGTCAATTAATTTAATTCTTGAGTGGACAATTGAAAAATCATTCACTGTTGTCTACATCGAAACTGGATGCGGGTGGGTTTGGAGATGATTGGAGACTGAGTTTTCGCGAGGGGCAGCACTTGGTCCCTCGGAGTCCAGAGAGTGAAGGCAGAAGTTTTCAGAATGTGACACACCAGACTTTCACCTCCATCTCAGCAAAGACGCGTCCTGTGCAAAGAAGAAAAAAATATTTAAAGTAAACGAAATAATGCGTGAATGTTACCGAGCTGTTAAGAAAAAACAAACACTTATTTAGATGATGATGATCATCAGAGAGGAATCAAAGACGATAGTTTTTCCATTTTATTTGTGTACATCCTTGCAATCGCGAATCTTCATTACCTGATATACGGGGATTACATATATTTTTCATATTAATGCAAATACAAATGCTTTTCTTTCAGACTTAAATCACATGTCACTATTTGAAAACATTCTTTAAATAAAAATATTTTTTTTAAAATATAATTAATTGAATTTTCAAAAGAAACAAAACAAAATATCTCTATATTTACAGAAATAAGGTTGTATAAAAATAAATATAGGAAAGATATTCAATTTTTAAAATGCATGCAAAGTATAGAAATATAGAGCTAATCTCAAGTCATTTACCAATGCACTTCTCGGTCCTGTAAGAAAAGGAATGTACGCACACTCAGGAATATGCGCGCTGTTTTCCGGTAGAAATCGTTCAGGATCAAACCAGGATCGGAAACGTCTTTCGCCCTGCACCAAGAAAGACGACACAGACAACGTGAGCTCTTGTGGTATTTCAAAAACAGCCACCTGAAAATGCTCAATATTTTATACTTTGTTAAAAATAAATTCTGTACTTAAACAATAATATATTAAATTATAAAAATGATAATAAATAAAATATATTTTTTGTAAAACTTAAATAAAAAAAAAATTTTTTTGAATTTCCAGCAATTTTTTTTTTTTTTTTTACATTTCAATACCTTTACTTTGGGGAAGATTTAAGACATAATATCATATCTGAAGTACAATTGTGTTCAAAATGTTGTTTTGTAAAATGAAGGTTTATAATGAGATAAAAATGAAGATAAAATTAAGGTTATTTGTTAATTAATTAATATCAATTTATATATGTATTAATTATTTTTAACAATAGATTTTATCATTTGTTTATATACAAGAGAAGCAAGAAAAACAATTTCTTACAGATGGTGATTTCTTCAGAAATTTTTCTGGCAATTGCAGGTACTGGAGGATAGATTCGATTACTTTCCTGAAATAGTGATTTTAAAAAAATTAGAGAGGACACAGAAACATTTAAAGACATTTTGAAATTTCGCTGTAACACTTATGAAAGTCACAGATTATTCAGTATATTGTTTTTATATATACGCCACAGAATTTATCATCGTAAATTTGAAGTTATTTAAGCTGTAACTTTTGCACTTTCTAAAGAAATGGGAATTTGGAATTTATTAAAATTTTAAATTAAATTTAATTTGTAATATTTGTATCAAAACGCCATTTTGGGGGAAAACTGCTTAAGTGTGCCCAGAGATTGAGCACCTACACTTACGGAAAGAAAAAAGCTACTCAAGCCAAAGCTAATGGAAATAAAACGCCACATTAAATTCGTATGTTGTATTATACATTTGCAAGCTATTGCAGCTACAAAAATGGAATAAGAAATACATTTCGTACTACCTGCTTTTATCAATTTTGTTAATTTTGAAACAGCGGAAACTTTGGATAATATAATATTTTCTATAATATGCAGAGTCACCATAATATCCTGTACTACACATATTTGTCTCTTCGAAGAAAAAACAAACAAATAAATAATAGTTTGACTTTAACACACACACACACACATATATATATAATATTGTTCGCAGCGTTTAATTATTTAATTCTTACAGGTCAAGAGTTCAAAAAATATTAGAGACCACTTCATCAGAGAGCAAATCTAAAAATTCTGTTCCATTAAACCAAATAAGAACGCTGAAACACATTCTATACTGAAATGGATTCACCAATTAAAACTCATGTAAAATTTAAGAAAATTGATGGAAACACAATAAGTAGCATCATGTTTACCTGATTAATATTTGTATTGCAAACCGAAAAATTGTTGACAATGTTGTCGAACACGTAAAAGATATAGGTAAAAGTTTAGTGAAATAATATTGTTTTTTATAACTGTAACCATCTGCATATAAAAAACTGAAACCAAAGATTTTTTGTCATCTTTGAAACTGAAACCACGACTTCAAGAATAAATGCAAGATATTCGGGGAACATCCCATGCATTGTTGACCCTGTTTGGAATAGGAATTCGTTCAGATCGGCGACCGAAAGAGGACCCTTGCTGTCAGCTCCCAATACGCTGTCCAGCTCTTGGTGTATCTTCTCCTGTACCTCAGGGTACAGACCTATCAAGAATAGGGTCCATTTAACTGCAATGCAGTGGTTTCATGCCCCCTACAAAATCGGCATAGAAGATGTAATTAACAAATATACATTAAACAACTTTTTAATATACATTAACATGCAGAAATACTTTAACAGTAACAATACATTAACAATTGTACAACCCATTAACAATACATTAACAATTGTACAATACGTTAACATAATTTAACAACTATACCCATTTTTTCCACGTGTAACTTCAATCTGATATATATGTAGGAATCTTGCCATTTCCATCACCACTGGAATTTTATCGGTTTTAAAAAAAAAGAATATCAGATGATTAGCATTTATTCGAAATAAATTTTATTTAATTTGAGGTGGCGCCCATTTTTATCCGTGATTACGGTTTATAATAATTATCGTAACATATGTTGGGAACAGTATAAAAACAAATTACAAAAAATATATTATTGAAAATTAAGTGAATAAGAAACCATCGCCAAAAATAATAGTAAACAGGACAATAAAGATAATAGCTCAAAAATTTGAAAAAAAGCAAAAATATATGTTTGTTTGTGATTTAGAAGAATATATGTAAATGAGGAAGTTACCGCCGCGATGAATGTGTCCACTTCTTGTCTGACCCCTTCCTCGTCGAGCACTTTGTCCTCCATGTGCAGCTTCAAGAGGACATCCAACAGACATTTGGGTCTTCTGCTACCTTCTCTCATTTCTCTATTTATGTAGCTCAGTTTTTTCTCTTTTATGATCTAATTTTATGTATAAAATATCTTGAATTAACAGACAAAAATATGCGTTATAGAAAAATAAATACAATTATCGTTTGAATTGAGTAAGCTATAACAATTACGAGTAGAATAGTGATGAAAGTCTACACAGGAAAACGATGCATTCAACGAAAAGAATTGTAGTTGTTAACTTATAAAAAAAGAATAATCTGCAAAGTACTTCTTTTATTCGTTTACTTCATTGCGTGAATATGATTAACCAAAAATGGTGTTTCTCTCGTGTGATCTCTTGAAAACAGTAAAGAACATTTTCATGATCGTTAGGCCAGAACATGGATGTCCAAAAATTATTCCCCATATAGTTCTACTTTAAGGAAACGGTACAAAGCGGAACTAATTAAAAAAAAAAAAATTATTACTTCAATTTAAAAAAAAACACAATCTATTCAGTTGTTTTCGAAATAATAGGTAAAATCTGTTCTCTACAATGCTTAGAAGCAAAGTATTATTGTTATATTGATTTAGTTCTGATACGTTAGCGAGTTCCACAGATCTGTTGGCTACCAACATATATATCACAAAAAGTTCGATCATCAGAATTTTATGGACCTACGATAACGTTCCATGTTGAGTTCAAAGAAAAAGCAGCTATGCCCGACGCTTGGTCTCGTTGCTATGAGCACAGCAGTCTAGAAATGGGGTGACTTATGTTAACTACGTTAAAAATATCATCTGTAGTTTCTGCTGTAAGGAATGAGAAGGCTTGACGAGAATTAAGTTATTTTGTGTAAAAAGGGTGAAGTTGAAAATATTTTCTGTTTAGTGATAGATTTATACGATATTCAAATCAGCGGCTGTTACTCTAAATTAGGGGTGGCCAACCCAAATATCTGGAAATGCATCATAACTCCGCGAGCCCTACATGAAATTGTGGTTTGGAATCCACGATAATTTGTAGGTAAACTTCAAGGTGTAATTAGCCTACAGTGTGCAGAATGTTGCCATATTACGCAATTTGAACCAAGCATTCGCAGAACTTTCAGATTGGACAACATTTTCTGCCTAAATTTTATGGATTTCCCAATTCTAGATTGCGCTGTGTCTAACAAAAAATCTTTTTCTTTAACGATTATCACACAGAGGAATAACATTCATTAAAGTTCGTTGCATATTTGTTATGTCGTTATTTCAATGCAATAACATTCAATTCGTTGTTTTTCATTTTACAGATTTTATATAAATATATACGGCATGGAAAACTTTTAAAGAGCTATATTTGTCCAGATTGCAGTTAGACTTTAATCTCCTTTCAATACTTGGGGCACAACAATTAAAGTGTCTTTTGAAGGTTCATATATGTTTGATATGTTATGTTTGTTCATATATGTTGAAATGGTTGTTCATATATGTTCATATATGTTATTTGTTCATATATGTTCATATATGTTTCACTCAAGGTTAAACATTGAATTTATCTGTCATAGAATATATAATTTTTTCAATAATTTTGCACAAAATAAGACAATATGTTTCTTTATGAGTATAATGATTTTTTTTAAGTATTTCCTAAGAAACATTTTTACAAAAATTCAAGAAGTTCATCTATACTAAAAAATATACAAAATTATATTTATCAATAATGAAACAAACTGATTTTAGGTAATTTCCTTTCATTTCTCCGTAAGTTCAAAAGGTAAAAGGCAATAAAAATTATTTAATTATTGCATTAAGAGTTTTTGTAAAAGACTTTTTTTAAAAAACATGAAATGAAATTGTTGTCTTACACGTCTAGAGAAACCGTGAGCTATTCTCAGATACTGCAAATTTTCTCTGTAAGTTTTTGAAGAGTGAAATATAAAGTCAGGCCATTGCCAAAATTTCCAAATTCTTGACATTGCCACGTCTAATAACCTTAAAAGAAACAATCAAAAGTATACATCTACTGCTTGCTTTAAAACTTTAATCATAAGCATATCATTTCACTCAATCTCATTCACTTGTATATATAAATCCTAAAATGTATGTAAATAATTTTTTCTTAATAAATATAAATTTATTATCATACAAAATAATATATAACTATTATATTAATTTCTCAGCAATAATATATTACATTTCTAAATTTTATATGTCACTAAATTATTATTTTTTACAAATACAAAAAGTACTACTGATACGCCATGTTTTTAAGTATTCTGCATGAGCCTTGTTTTTAACTAAAGCAACAGAAAGAAATGTTAGTTGAGTGCGAAAAATACACGAAATGCAATTGCAAGGGCAGAATTTTGAACATCAAAAACACGTTGAATATGGGATTGTAATTTAAATAATTAATTGAAATATTAATAAAAAATAAACTACAAGATTTTTCATGTTAGAAATTGATAAGGTAAAACAAAACAAAGATTGTGTTTAATTAAGTAAATATGTTAAACAAAATGAAATAAAGAGGAGAAACTATCAACAATATCCTGACATTAAGAATTTGAGAAATGTATGAGCTTCCCATGCAAAATCTTTTTGAAAGTAACAGTTTGAATTCAACTGAATAACATAAGTGGTCGTCCTAATACAACAACGGAATGGGCATACCTATGGAGAGATGAAACATATTGCTCGGCTTCATTCTGCAGAGCTCCTATTTTTACACCCAAAATGGTTTCTAAAAAAGAAAGTTTGAATGAATATTTGGTTTGTCCAGAGAAAACTTTACATTCATAGAATCTAGATGTGAAAAAATTGATTCCACCGACTAAAAAGTTATTTTTTTGCAATTTAATTAAAGACTCATGAAAATACAAGTTTGGATACTTTCTCATTAAACATAAATTTATTCGTTTCCATATATTCATTATTTATTGTAACAAAGATGGCAAGCATAAAAGGAGACTTCACACTATGCCCGTCAAATTTCTTTTTTTTAATTCCTCTCAGTAGTGGGAGAGGTTGAAGATATAAGTGGCAAGTATTGCCTTTCAAATGAAGTGATTACCACCATCATCACAGAAATCACATCATTAAGATTCACTTTAGATTCGTAATTACAATGGCAAATTTTATTATTAACAGGCAGTGCTGCAAGTTTTTAAAAATAAATACAAGAAGTTTTTTTTTACTATAGAAATGATTTTAAGGTTATTTAAGATCCTATTTATTACAAAGTAGATTAATTGTAATTTTCAAGGGGAAGTAGTAGGGCCAAAGCAAAAAGGGAAAACCAAAAAAGAGATGGATTGATGAAGTGTAAAATAATCTGAAGAACCTACAGATCACAAATTAGAAACCCCAAAGCTCGGGCAAACGACTTTAGATTCGTATTGTTAGGGAGGTGATAGTCCAACTTGTACTGTATTACCGGGAA
>BPLQ01007599.1:0-24562 GCA_021605075.1 Caerostris darwini
GCAATGATATTCGCGCTGTTGTTCCGTGAGATATCTGGCGATGGCTCGGTGCACATCAGAGTTTGCTGGGAAGATTTTAAGCTGCTCGCCGGCAAGCTTAATTCGTATGTCCTCTTTATGTTGATTGCTGATTTCAGCAATCTTGTCCTTTAGTTCATCTTTGTAGCGCATAATGATGGGTGGCAGTTTGGGTTGAGCAGCTACAGTTACATCAGCATCTGGAGCGGAAAATCAGACATCCATTGCAGTATAGAAGAAAGCATTGGTCCTTCAGAAAGAGGAAATAGTGATTTTAACTATTCATATTTAAAACAGATCGCGGTCTTTTGCGGTTTTTGGGAAGAGAAATATCATAGCTGTAATTTTGAAGATCTTGTAATACAAGATTGTTAGAGTTGGAGAGATTATTATAAAAATTAATCGCTAGTTTTTCAACATATTCAACAAAACTGGGGATAGAGATGGCATATCGTATTTCCGCATTTCTGAAGAACCAAGGCGAATCCGTGATCATTCGGATAATTTTGTTTTGCAGTCTTTCGAGAATTGTGATGTTTGCTTTAGAAATAGAGCCCCAAACTGGACTCGCATATGCTATAATGGGTCTGAGGTAAGAAAGGTAGATTAGCTTTTTAAGTTCAATTGTTAGTGAGGAGTTTCTACGTATTAAAGGAACGAAATTTTTTAATTGGTTATTAAATTTATTGCGAAGGTATTTAATGTGAGAGCAATAGTTAAGATTCTTATCTAATATCCCACCTAAGTATTTTGCTTCTTTAGACTAAGAAATGTCAGTATTATAAATGGTTATGTTAGGAGTATTAAATTTATTTTTCCTGGTAAATAGTACTGCTTCAGTCTTCGCGACGTTAAGTTTAATCTTCCAATTGTTAAGCCAATTTTCAAGTTTATAGATATAATTTTGTAGATTTTTCTGTTTAATGTGTGTACGCCGCCCCTGAGTAATTAGTAGATTTGACCAGAGCGTTTAATTAAGAGTAACTATTGAATTAAAAATTTAAAAAGATTGATAAAAGAAAAATTTTAAAATAATTAAAAACTTATCAAAAATAAAAATAACAATTTAAAAGGTTAGGAATTAAAACAATTGATCAGAATTAATAAAATTTGCTACTTAAATTAACCAATATAGCAGTTAAAACAGTCTATTGAGTTTAAAGATAGAAAGTAAACAAACAATGAGCAAGATATTTAAAAGAGTTAAAGATTAAATTAAAACTATTACAATTAAAAATTTAAAAGTCAGACAGCCATGTTCTAAATTAAGGTGCACACATCGTAGCAAAATATTAAGATTTAAATGCCAAAGATTGCAGCTCCGATTGATCGAAGTAGCTAGACACCAGCCGTTAACTAGAATCAAGCCAGGTTCTAGAATCTAGGTTACCAGGTACTAGAATCTAGGTAAGCCAGTAAGGGTGCGCAGAAGATCTACCTCTCCGTGGGGCACCTGGTAACACTTTTTAGTGGCTAAAAGATCTGCAACTTGGCATTTTTGTTAGATTAATGAACTCTGTTTCAGCATGTTTTTTTTTTCTTTCTTTTCGTTGTCATTTTTTTTTTTGCTCTAACTGTTCATAATCTGCTATTGGAAATAAAAAGGTTAGCCAGTAACTAGAATCAACCATTGCGTAATAAATTCCACAACGTTTCTTCAAAGCCGGGAAAAATTCCCAATGCGTATCATACATAGCTCTGGACCTTTTTGAGATCGAATTGCATCCGTTTCTCTCCTCTCCTTACGTTTTACTAAATCCATTTTCACTCACCATCTGGCGCTACTGATTTGGCATAGTGCGAAGAACTATACCAAATCACTTCTAGTCGCTAACTTCTGTCCTAAGTAGAAGGATTACGAATAGATGCTTTGAAAGAAAGGCTAATGAGAAGCTTATCCAGCAGATCAATTATTTATGTTGCATAATAGTTTAAGATAAAAAAAAAAAAAAAAGGAGAAAAATATAAAGTTTAAATATATATATGTATATATTTATTTATTTATGGAATCTTAATGGAATTTACCAGGGCGACGTGCAACATTTCCCATGTTTTGACCTTTTTTTATACAAGATATTCATCCCGTGTATGAAGTTCTCTACCTCGGATGTTGGCAACAGTTGCTCTTAATCTTCTCTTTCAAGGAACTAAGGCCAAATGTCACCAGCATAGGCAACAGATTTAAGGTATGCCTAAAGCCAAAAGTCACGTGGAGTGATGTCTGACACAAATTCTCGGCCACTTGCACGAGACACTACCACCTTCTTGCATCCCAACGATCCCAACTAATGTATCATTGAAAGAGAAATCAGCCATTTTTCCCTTCTTGAAATTTTGCATTGTACTTTATCTAATTCACGCATGAAGTTTTTGAAGGCTGACTTTGGGGAAGAGGCTCGTTATGCTTCTGTGGATACCTGGACATAGTGGAGTTTTTGTGATCGTACAGGTTGATTTCCGTGCAAGAAAAGGGTTCCAGATTGCTCCAATCAAGATGCCCAACTTTACCATACTATTCTAAAAAAATTGTATATCAAACAGAACTATGACTAGAAATTATTAATTACAGTTGATTAACCGAATACAGACAAGCGATGGAAAATTAAGGATCTTCTCTCAGTTCGAAGCGACCCACGTAGTGTAGTTGTTGCTCAGTTCCGCCTTTTAATAGGTCACAACTAGGGATTGCAATACCGGGATACCGGTTATTTTGAGCCATTTGTACAATTTTGTAATACCGGTATTCACAAGTTTAAATACCGGTTTTTAGGTATTTACTAGAAATTAGGAATTCTTATCTGTGAAATTCTTATTCTTGTCACAGAATTATTATCTGTGAAAACAAGGTTGTAGTTATGAAAAAGTGTAATTTTTCGATATTTTTTTAAATTGGTGTGTCTGTTATTCATATTGTATTGGCATATCATACTTTAGAGTTCCAAATATTTTTCAGATTTATTATATATATATGCTCATAAATAATACTCCATAATAATGAATAAGAATAACTTCAGAGAACATAAAAAATCAGTTGATAATACTTCGGTTTTGTTTCATTATTTATATCATGAAAGTAACATGGTGACACAATGTAAAAAATATTCAAGAGTTATCAAATTGAATGTAGGAAGTACAGCGGACTCCATACACATTTAAAAACGAAACATGATACACATTTATTAAAGAGGAAAGAATCTAATTGCTTTGAAGATACAAACTTAAGCACAGTTTCTAAGCCCTAGCCATCAGGAATTTTAGATTTTTTGAAAAAAAAAAAAAAAAAGATAATTTGGATAAAATTATAAGTAAAATGACAGCATAAGACGGTTTGCCATTACGAGTATTTTTTTTTTTTTTTTTTTTTTGTGATATTCTCTAATAAACCTGACAAATAAAACAACAACAACAAAAAAAACACCTGTGTTTTCTTTCTTTTTCTAAAATTTCTGCTACCGGTATTAAGATCTAAAAAATACCGAATACCGGTATTGAATTTTTGGTCCGATATTGTAATCCCTAGTCACGACTGTCTGGGTGAACATCTACATCACATTGGGATTTTCGACTGCCCTCTTGGTGATTTGGCAGAACTAATGAACCAAGCCCATCTCCATCGTTGTCTGGCAAGCTGATGGTTAATTGGCTAGAGCTCTGGCCATTGGTATCATAGGCCTCAGATTCGAATCCTGGCGGTGGCATGGATGTATGTTAGTGGTTCGGAATCCCCGTCCATCTGTTGTTCCTGGTCTAATTAACCCAAAGAGTGCAAAAAATGACCGTAGAGCGACAAACTAAACTAAAACTATCGTTGTTTGGCACTTAATGGTGTGTCCTAGACAGCGAGATACTGGCAAGCTAGCGAACTCTTAAGGCAATGAGTTCCGTCAACTTCGTTGAATTTTTTTGTGTACTTTTTCTTTTTTATTCTATATTCTTTCCCTTTTTGTATTGCCAATAAAAAAAAAAAAAAAAAAAAAAAAAAACCGTCAGCTATAATGTGTGTTGGTTTTTTTTTGTTTTACTTTTCTATAATTTAACATAGCGACATTTTTTTAGGAAACAAATTTGTTCTCCTTTTTCATATGATAATTTAACTTTAAATGAGAGAGAACGGGCCCATTTTTGAGTCGCGAAAATGCTCAAAGTTCATTTTCAATTGCATTCTCTTCTGAGGATTTTGCGAAACTTTGTTGAAATGCAATCAATCTGACGGATTATTCCTTTTTTCATTGACACATATTTTAGATTCTGAGTTATAAATATTTTTTTTTCTACTGCAGCTGGCATGCAGAGAAAGTTTTCTTTATGCCATAAGCAAGGGTTGCACCGCTGTTACTCATTTAGCAATACTCAGGAGGCACGTGTAGCTTGAAGGTATGCTACGAAGGCGAGTAACACTACCCCCATAACGCTCTACTGTCCTATTAGACAGGGACTTACGGTTTAAAGTGGATTTCGAACCACTACAAACATCCATGGCACCGCCGGGACTCGAACCCGAAACCTGTGGTACCGAGCACCAGAGAAATAGATAATACTTGTTTTAATGTATTGCCATAATACTCTTCAATAGTTCGGAAGTCATTTTAATTCAGAATCGGCTTGTTAGATGATACGTGTTGGGCACTTAAAACTGTGTGGCGAGTACAATAAACCTGTAAAAAGAGAGAGAACCTGCAGAAGTATACAACTACTACACTACACCACACCATACCACATCACTGTGCCTAGAGCTGAGTTACCCCTTTACAATTTGGGAATGATGTAGGTGGGAAAAAGTCTGATCGGACTCTATGACGCTCTACGGTCATACGAGACCGGGACTTACGGTTTAAAATGGATTTCGAACCACTACAAACATCCATGGCACAGCCGGGACTCGAACCCGAAAGTTGTGGTACCGAGTGCCAGAGCGCTAGCCACTCAAGCATTAGGTCCCTTGAATTATAATTGTAAAATTAAAAAAGGAAAATTTTATATCGAATGTAATTTTATGTTTCTACCCTATATTTCACTGAGATGTTTTTCAAAATTCTTCACGAATACTACTGTGACCAAAAAGTAAGACCAATTTTATTTTTTTCAAAAATTCTTTATTTGTTCCTTGAAATTTATTTCATTGCCTTCAAAGTAATGTTCATTTCTAAATAATGATTCACTCAGTAAATTGTAACTTAATGTAAAATATCCATATAAGATTTTATCAAATTAATATTTGAAAATTAGAAATTAAAAAAGTAGAATTCTTGTTTATATTCAGATCAGATTGAAAAGAGTGATTACAGTAGTATCATACACACAATGTATTTCATTGTAAATTTTAAACTCGTAAAAGGCCGCAATATTTTAAAATTTCTTTAAAAACATAAAATATATATTTTACGTTATAACACTTTCTTTATAACATTTATTTTTTCCTACATCAAACTGTAGCGATATTCGCCATAAGAACTCTAGCAGTCCAATAAAATTTAGCCTTGGTAAAATTGTCAGAATTAAAGTCATAAAATCAAGTGCAGTGCATGGCTTCACCTGATGAGCACAGACATCATAACTACACTACTACTACACCAATACAGTGCAAGTGTTTATTAAGAAAATCATGTTCTTTCCAGAGTTGGAAATTTGCTGTAAAAACTGCATGGGGCAAGTCCATTGGGATGGGTGATGAAACAAGTATATTCCACATTTTATTAGTTGAAAGTAGTTTGTATGTTTGTTTTGAGGGTTTGTCTATTTTCTTCAGAACTAAATGGATGAAAGGATAAAGGAAATTGTGGTTATTTGAAAATAACAGATAAAAAACAAAATCATAAATTTGTTTTAAATATTTATTTTCACGAAGAGTATTTCTAAAATGTTTTGGAACTTGATTGTTATTGGTAGTCAATATATTAAGAGAAAAATTGTGGCTTTGATTCCTTCCGATTAACAAAGGCGCTCTGTCAGCATGCTTCATTAGCTTAGTGTTGGTTATAGTAACATTCTCATCTTAAAAGCACACAAATGCGCGAAACTAGAAAAAGATTTCTTTTGCCATTTTCCTCTTTTGGAAGGAGTAAGGAAAACAGCATGAGTGACTAAGGTTGCCACTGAACTTTTCTGAACTACATGTGAAAATTTTAAAGTTTATGGATGAAACAAATAAGACAAGGAAGGGGGTTAAGTCTCATCTTTCCAACAGTAATGCAAAATTTGAAAAAAATGTGTCATATTGTTCACTTAATATGTTGTATAGCACGCATGACTCATTTGACATTTTCTGAATATTTCTTTCGGAGATGGAGAAATAAGAATTTAAAGAACAAATATATTTTTAGGATGTGCAACAAGAAATTTTCAGTGCTGGTAACTTCTTTTCTCAGAACACAACCATTCCTGGAAAGTAAGTTTACCATGATATACACTTGTGTACAACTGAATTTGTTAAATCCACCATTTAATGTTAAACGACAAAATACCAGAATTCCCCCCCCCACCATACAAAAGGTTTCAAATCACTTTCGTTATTATTAGTTTCTTTCAAATAAAGATTTCTCAGTGTTTAAATTGATACATTTTTATAGTTCTATATTTGCCTGAAAAAAATTCATTTCACCTTGCAATGCAAGAAATTATGAAAAAATTATAAATGGACACTTACAAAATGAAAGATCAAACCTATTTTCAACTGATTTGCTAGTAGCTTGTTTCTCTCAGATTTTACTTTAAGTAGCAAAGGACACAATTTTAAAAATTAAAAATTGTTTAAAACAATTGTTGTGTTATATTGCTTTTTTTTTTTTTTTTTTTAATATACAATGCACCAAAAATATTTCAGCATGAACTTCACATACAAAAATGACAATTGGAACTTGATAATTTATTTCAATGAATTGTACTTTCTATTATATCAATAAAAGCTAATGTAAATCAATCTTTCAGTTCAAATGCCTGCTTACTTTAACTTGAAACATAGAAATTATTTACTAATGAAATTTAGAAATTGGCAGTTATAACAATCAAAATAAATCTTTTAAATTAGTTTCTATATTTTTTTATCGTCTCCTCATCTGTTTTTGGTGATCACCAATATAAAATCAAGGCTTAAAAAATGAAATCTTACACACATTTCTACTAAATGTATTCTGATAATGAGTTCTACTAAGCTTGTTCAGCCGCAAGGAACATGGCATGATAATAGTTTGATAATTCTGTTATAAAAAGTACTATTATAAAAAAAGAAGCAGCATAAATTAAATTTACTTAAAATAGAGAATTCCACAAACAATTTTTATTTTATTCTGAACATAGTTATATTTTATAAAGTATAGAAAATAATATACCATTATTAAAAAAACAACATTTAAAAATAATATTTGCAAATTTTCAGATACATGTTCTTTAACTATAAGATTTTTAATTTCTTCACAATCTGTTTTAAATCTTGTTATAACTGCTTCTTCCTAAAAAACAAAAAAGAAATTTAACAAAATTTACCATTTATCTTATGGTATTTATAAAAGCATTCAAAAAATTATCTAAAACACATTTGAAGTGCAAAAATCTCAAAAATTTTATGTTATTAAGAAAAGCAAAGTTATTTAGTAATTAAAAATTTACAACTGACTCATTTTCATACATGTTGAAAGCTCTTTAAACTTCTGTATGAAAAAAAAAAAACTTAATATATTTTTAATAAAAAAACAAATAATTCCTCTTTGAATGTTGAAAAGCTAACTTGAATCTAACATTTTCATTACAAAATACTCAGCCATTTTATTCTTTTCAATCACTGTAAATCATTCTTTTTCATATGGTTTAGAACTTGCATTGTTTGCTTTTATTTTTTTTTAACTGCTGATATAGTAGTACAGGACTACAACTAAATATTATTTAAAGAACAAGAATTTCAGAAGAAATTTTTTATTAACGTACTTGATATAGATACACATGTAGATGAGAAAATTTAACAATAAAAGATAATAGTACATAATTATTTAAAGCTAAGTCTGTCAATTACTTCAATGCTGTAAGTTTGTGCATCCCTATTCTACAGTGAATACTAGTATGAGAGCCAGTTCATGACTGACATACAAGGATGCAGTGAAACGGCAGAAAATTAATTAGACAACAACCACTTGGAAATATATATACATATTTTATAATTTCTATTTTAAGTTGTTTAATATTTATCTATTTTATGATATGAAAAACAAATTTATAAAAATCGATATGCAAATCATTTACAAAGCCTTTGTGTGTTAGTGTCTGATCCGCAACTCATAGGGGAGAAATTTTAATTACAATAAAAAGAATTTTATTTTAGATGACACAATAATAAAAGATAAACTAAATGAAAAAAATCCACACAAATTATTATAATTTTTTTTAGTTTTGTACCATGTCTATCTGCTAGCACCCCTTACAAACAATCGATTCATCTGTATCTGCCATTAAACCAGATGTTTACGTTTCCACTCAATCCGTTATTTGACTACATTTATTCTACTAGATAGACAGATGATTTTAATAAACTTTATTCAATACTCCAAATTCTCTCTATATAAATATTGTCTCTGATTAGTCACATCTGAATCAAACATCAATGTTATTGTAAAATCTACTTCAGGTAGAACTGCAATAAAAAAACAGATTATATATAGATAGCCCTTTCTACATACCAATTACAAATTTATATTTATGTAAAAAATTCAAACCAGTTTAAAAAAGCATCAACTGCTCAAAAAAGATGTACTACATATAAATGTAAAAAAATTGGCATATATAATTATTTCATATACAGTATCTTCATATTTTACAGAAAGAATTGTCAATAAATTTAATAATATAAATTTTTCTCCATTTATGCCTTTATTATCACTGAAAAGGAAAACATTTTAAAAATTTTTCTGAAACAAATTTATTATAGTTAAATTTAGATAAACTGAAACAGCTCAATTTTTTTCTCTCATTTGTAGTGACAATATTCATAATACAATGTTAAATAGAAAACAGATAATGTTATAGTATAAAAAACGCAATTAAAAGTCACAAAAAAATTAAATCCTCACTTCAGGAATGAAAAATTCTTTATATATAAAATAATACTTCAACTAGGAAAGACAATAAATATATCCCTAAGTGAAAAAAAGATATCAATTTTACAAAACATTCACAGTAAAAAATAAACTTATATGTCAAATCAAGAAATAACAATATTAAATTACATTTTAGTAATAATGCTAAGGTAAAATAAAATTTCCATTAAATTATATAATTCATTAAATAAAATTTACAAGAATTATATAATTTAATGGTTTTTACTCAATTATGTATGAATTATTTAAATACATATAGCAGAAGGTAAGGAATAATATTGGTCCTCCTTTTCAATTTTATTCCTTATAAGCCTGAATGAAACAGCCATAATTATATATAAATGAAATAAACATTCAAGAATAAAAAGGAAAGCTTAACAACAATATATATTCTTTTTCTTTTTACTTTGTTCAACATTTAATCATAAATGTTACATATTCTGTTAACAAATTGTATTACAAACAGCAAGTTCAAGAATTAGTGGATTTTTTTCCTACATAATATTGGGTTATGTGAAAGATAGTATATGGTAGAGATGGGGAAGAACTGTTAATTGTCAGTGCTAATATAAATCATTACATTAACTGTTAAATTTAACACTCCTTAATTATTTATTGAGTGGTTATGTACATGAATAGCATACAACCAACAGCATCAAAAGGAGTTTACACACAATATTAGAAACAGAACACATTTAGTGAAAGACATACAAAAAGAAATGTTGCATAAATGTCTATATCCAATAATTGCACTATTTTTTTATCTGCAGATAATTACATTTTTTAATTCAATATACTGGACTAAAGGAATTAAATAAGAGCATTTTAGTTTCTTTTCTTAAAACTTATATTAAGAGATATTTTTTGGAAAAGAATTGTTGTCATAAATTTTTAATTGCAATAATATGTTGAGTAATTAAATAAAACAAAAGATTTATTCATAATTATAAATACATAATAAATTGATAAAACAAATATGGTTTTGAATATATTAAAATTGAAGTATGAAAACATTCATAACTTTTTTTTAAATGCATTTCTGTAAAGATGGAATAAAAAAAATTATCAGTTGATTTATCTGTAAAATATTTTCTCAGTTAATAACACTCATTTATAAAAAAAAAAAAAGTTTCCAATAGTTCTAAGTATATTACAAAGAAGATTTATCATTGCTAGTTTTAGTAACAATTTCTTTTATTTCAACAAGTTTTGTTGATAAAAAAAAAAGTAATATTGCTGTTAAATTTAATTAACTGCTAATATCAAATTCCTTGCTATCCAAAGAGTTGAATTGCTTGGCATTAAACTTTATCTAGCACCAAAGCTATGAAGCACTGTTAAATAATTGTTGAAATCAACTGCTAAAAATCTTCACTATCCAAAGAATTTTAGCATATTCTGAACACCATCTTTTCGATGTTATGCACCATTAATTTTTTGTTTCATCAACCGAACTTCACCACTAATTCTCATCAACATAGTTAAATTAATAATTGCACAAATCTAGTACAAAGTATATAATACAGTTTCTATTAACTAGGTCAGTAATCTTCAAATATTTTTGATCACAATGTTTTCAGTTTGCGTATATTACTGTGATATACTTTTTTTTATACAGTATATTAATTATTATATATAGAGAACATGTATATTATATAAATAATATGCTTACCTCTAAAGATCTTGCAGAGTTTCTGTATAAGTTTATTTCTGCTTTTTACATTTAAATTTATTTTAGCAAAACTTTGCCCATAACTATAATGAACCTCTTTCATGTGCAGTTCAGACTCTAATTTCTTTACATTTTCCTTCTCTTCTTAATACTTTTAGAAGTCTCATAAGTAGCTTTTTGCTCTTTCACTAGAAAAAACGAATAATTATTTTTGATTAGATTTTTTTTTAAAAATATTCTAGTTCCTTAAATAGAATTATGATAAAAATTACATTGCACATATTTTTTTTAACAGAACATATCTTTATTTAATATTAATAAAATCTACGGATCATAGAACAATTAAACAAAAAGGATTAAAAAACAATGAAAGATTATAACTTGTTTCTATTTGATTTATATATTTTTATGTTTTATTTAAAAAGTTGACATATTTTAAATAGAAAAAAAAATTAGAAATATTTGTGATCTTGAATGAAAATAAAAAATATGGATAATAATAGTTATTTCTGTAAAATATACACTGATATATTAAATCTATGAAGCAGAAATTATTTATTTTAATAAGAACCTTTATTTATAAATGTCAATACTTGGTTTAAATGAAAAAAAAATTTAATTCAAGATTTAAAAAAAAAACTTACTTAAATTAAAAAATTAAAACTTACATAACTCTGCGGGCTGCATATCAAATTATATATCCCTATATTAGATTTAGACCCACTATAGACATTTTTTTTGGAGTGAAAAATTGAAACATAATGACTTATTAGTTTTGTGCTTACTATTATTCTTATATGAAAACATAGATAATATAATAATGATACAAAACACACATATAAAGAAATATAAAAATATATAAATATAAATGAAATAAAAAAAATGAAATCATTAAAAAATATTTATTTTACTAGTGCAATAATTGATAAATTACAAACCACTTCTTTAATAATATTGCTGGAAATGTATACAACAAATGTTTCTAATGGAGAGATATAAATAAAGTTGATGCTAAGAAAATATAGAGAATTTTAATGATCATGAACGAGGAGAAAAAAATTAGAATTTTAAAGTAGCGACAAAATAAGCATAAAAAAAGGCACTAACCAAATGAGATTTCAAATACTTTTCTTTCTTCTTCACTGCATTATATTCTTCAATCAACATTTTCTAAATACATGAGATTAAACCTAAATAAAACATTCACAGAAAGCAAACTTTTAATTAATGAATCTTCAAAAAAAAAAAAAATAAATAATAATAATAAAAATAATAATTTAATACGAAGCAAAAAGATTTTATTTGTATATATTTTTTCTTAACCTTTTACCCTAACATTTTTTCACCTATTTATAATGACTTTGTTAATATTAAAAAAACTGTTACTCTCACAAAAGTAAGGATTATTTAGTTTGCATATTTACTTTCCAATGAAATTAGAGCAGCAGGAAGCCCCCTTTTTTGAAAGTCACTTTAAAACAAATTACATTCCTTTAATGTGATATTATTACCAAAATAACTAGTTTTATTATAAACAAAGGTCAAGAAACAGTAAAATTCTAGTTATAAATTAAACCATTTTTACAAGGAAAAAAAAAACAAAGGGAAAATCTTAAGCAACAAATTTAAAGTTAAATAAAAAAAAACTTTCAAAATAAACTTATGTATCTTTTACAGTTAAACCTCCTTTAAAAATATTTAAGAAAACAACAAGAAATAAAAAAGTATATTATTCAGGCTTTTATTAAAACATTATATATATATCCCACCTTGCACATGATAAACTTTCAGAGCATTATCCAATGCATAAAAAATAACTTCTCGTTAACATAGAAAAACTAACTTTTTGCATTATTATAAAAGTTTAAAAACTATACAAAAAATTAAATACCAGATAAATTTTATCTTGTTGGCATTTACTTCAGAAATATTTAGCAGCAATTTTAATAAATGTGATCTCAAGAAATCAAAAACACACCTTTTGTTTTTCTATTTCTTTACACTTTTCAGATTTCGAAGCTGATAAGCTGAATAAAATTTAAACAATATTTTCTATAATTAAATTGCATTAGAATTTTCAAGATAATATATATGTAAAAAAAGTATTTTTTAAAATATTGTAAAACATAATATTCTTTTTTAAATTTACTTTCATATAACTAATTACACAATATAAAATTTCAAAACTTTTTCATGTATTAAAAATAAGTATCTTGAGTTAATTTTGAATCCTTCATCAATGGAGATGAATGTCCCACAATATTTGTTTTGTTGAAAATTACAGGGTTCAAGTAAGAGTAGCAATTTTAAGCAGACATGTTTTTAATCATTATTCATTGTATACTAAAAATTATCTAGAAACTGGAATATGCAGCACAAATATTTTGATTCATCCCAGATATTCAAATATTTTGATTTTTAAATTATTGATATATACATTGATACTTCTATATTTATTTATAAATGCAATAAAACAATCCATATATATTTCCAAGTAGAAATGATTTCACAATTAAAAAAAAATCATTCTATTTTAATAATTCAATAACATTTCTTGATAATTAATCAAGATTGTGTGCAAACTATTTCCTATAAGTAAATCAAACAAAAACAAAATTTTAATACAAATAATTAAATTTTATTCTACGTAAATAGCAAAGTTCAAATTTTGAAAGTTAAACTTAATTAATTTAAGACTGATTTTAAATGTGAAACATTATATAAATTACTTTTCTTCTATTTTCAGATATATAACTGCTTGGCATGGGAAAAGTTCCTCAAATAGGACAAAAAATACATTTGGTCTTGCATGATAATTTTTCTTATAACGATTAGTCATTCTTTTTTTCCTTTACATTTGAGTTAATCCCATAGATGCCCGTACCATCAAAAATTTTTTTATGAGACTGTACATTTTTTTTGTATGTAGTTACAGTTTAGTAAAATAAAAACTATGTGCCTTTACATAACATAGCTTTAGAAAAATTCATAAATCAGAAAACTAATCATTTTGAGCTGATGTTGCATTTCCATAACAATTTGCAACTTGCGTAAAAATATTTTTTCCTTTTGTTTTCTTAGATTCTTTTAAGCACAAAAATTAAATTTCATTAATTTTTTCAAGTAGAAAAGGATTTGGGAAAACGAAAGGGTCAAAAAGTTTAATAGGTTAAAGCAATATTGTCTTTCAAACTAAGATACAACCAATATAATCAATTTATTAAAAAACTATTACTTAGTGACCTTAAAATATAAAGGATTAAGACTTGACCATTACATATAAAAATTACATTAACTTGATAAAAAAAAAAAAAAAATAGATTAATCTAAAATTACTTTGCAAAAAAAATTTAGAGGGTACTAGATATCAGATACAAAAAATATTTTAATTGTATGCAAGTGAATTTATTTTTCAATTTTTTTTTTACAACTTTCAAATATTATAGAAAAACTGTACTACATACCATAATATTAAATAAAAAATCAGCTATTAAAATTTTCTGAATCCAATTGTTTCTTTTAAAAAAATTATGAATATGTAAAAAATATCACAAATTATTAGACTACCATTTATAATGGATAAATTTAATTATTACAACAAATGTAAACAACCGATAGAAATAAAGCATACTTCATCTTTATTAGGACATTCATCTTTATGATTTGTAAAAATGAGTTGGTTTTTCTTCCAGCTCTTTATTTAATTCAAGCAACTCCACATATTTGATTTTTTCTTTGTTCTAAAAAAAATAAAGAAACATTTAAATATTTCACTAGAGTGTTCACTCTCTTTTATTTTTATTTATGTATAAAAAACTAAAAGTGAAAAAAATGTGAATTGTTATTGAATGTTTTATATAATAGTATAAAATTCTAAACATGTGTTTTTAAAACAAGCTAGCAACAAAAAAAAAAAGCATATATCTGATAAACAAAAATTTACAAAATAGAAATAATTTTTGTATAATTTATAATCTTAGTAAGTAAGATTACATACAATTTGGAGGCAAAGGTTATAGTCATTCTGTAATTCATAATTAAATATTATTAATGTACATATTCCTTTCTGCAGATGCAGAAAATTAATTCAATATTCATGTTCCGCAAAGACAGAACAGGGTGATTATGAAATAAAAAAATCATTTCAAAGTGATAAGTTCTTTAAGAGAAGCAGAAATGTCTTATTAAAAGATGCCTTAAAACAAAAACAAAAAAATAATTAGAATCATCTCTATGAAGTGAATAAAAAATAACAATTATGAAGCAATTGTTATGTTTTTTAAAGGCTAAAATTGTTATCTTTTTTAAAAGCTCGAGGCTTGAAAGGAAGATTCCTTTAGAAGGTTCAAAGCCATTTGAGCCTATTTAATTTTTAAATTAACAACTTACTCAAAAATATTTAAATAAAAAAAATCATGGTTAAGTACAAGATAAATTGTAAAATAAGTCTATAATTAATCCTCCCTACCAAATGGAATAATTCATTTGCAAGTAAATTAATCTAGTAATGAATATTTTTTTATTGCAAGTTAAGAGCTTAAATTATTATGTTGAATGAGCTTAATTTTACCGATTAAATTTTAAAGCAAATTAAGAAGAAATCTTATCAAATCAGAAAATCGACAATTTGTTTTTCAACCATTTAAGTTTAAAATTATGTAATTCAAATTTCTCAACATTTTAAACAATCATATTTACAAAAACTGCATTATCATGAAACTGTCACATGAATGATATAAAATTTAAAGAAAATATCAAAGTAAAAGGTGATATACAAATGATTAAAAAAATAAATAAAAAATAATGGAAATGCATGCTTGAAGTGCAGTCATATTAGTTAAGCAAGATATCAATCAATATAAATGAAAAAACATGGATGTATTGACAGCCTATAGGAAAGAAGATTTTGTATTTAGGAAATTACAGCATAGACATGGCAAAATGCCTCGAGAATGATGTGAATGTGCAAGCAATGCATGAAAGAGAACTGAAAGAAACAATAATCCATTATCCTACAAAAGTAAGCTTTACATTAGAGAACTACTACAGGCTGTCACATTGTCTGCATAATAAATGTCTTCTGACCATTTAACCAAAATGGTACATATTTCTCAATGAAATTAATCTTTTCTGATTATCAACTAATGATTTACAATCTTTTAAGAGGGATTTCTGATAACACTTCGTTTTCATAAACAAAAACAGTTCACCTATTATTTAGAAAACTCAAGACATAACATACTTATGTTTACCAACATTAATAAAGTGTTAACTGTTAATTTACCTTTTCATTAAAAATACTTTTTTTTCAATACAATATTTTGAACACTTTTATTGAGTAAAATAAAAATATGTTACCTATTTATTACAGATAGTAACATATTATTCAGTTTATTTTATATTATAACAATTTATGTTAAAAAAAAAAAAAAAAAAAAAAAAAAAAGAGTTGGTGGGAAATACATACTTGTGTGGAAGATGGGGAAATGAGCAAAAAGATACAAAATTTGAGAGCCACTATTCTAGACAGTTTGCAGGCGGATTTTTTAATTTTATTGTTTTTAAATATTGAGTAATTGAATTACTTATTTAGTTATTTTAATTAATCTGCTTCATAACACAATTTAAGTTATTTGTTATTAGATTTTAATTGCATTTTTGGGAGAATTCTGTTACTGTACTAGTCATAAATATCTTTTGAATTAAAATTCACATTTCTTTAATTTTGTATTTGGCTACTATATAGGATGTTTTTAGTTTTGTAATTCAGGAAACATAAATACTGTTAAATTTCTTTTTAATGTCTTGGAATTAGTGTAAACTCTAATACAATTGAATTTTGCACATTTATTTCTCAAATTAAATTTATTGTGCCTCTATTTTGTAACATATTCACTTTTGATTCCACAATTAGTTTGGCTCTATTGTCAACTCTTTTAACATGGTATTTTTGAAATATGTGCAGCTCTGCTCTGCAATGTTTTTAGGGATGTTTATAGAATAATTGTAAATGATTTTACATGTCCAGCTTAATTAAATTTGTTAATTATGTTTTAAAGAATTCAGACAAGTGAAAGATTATCAATTACATTGCACCAAATTGTTGACTTTTACTATAAAATGAATGACTTTTACTATAAATGATAGTTCTGGCTACCCTTTATCCTTCATGAATTATCTTCTACTACTAAGAGAAATCTTTAATATTTGAGCATTAAAAAAGTCTACAAGGGAAAAAAAAAGTAACATGGAAATACAAAGAAAGTTTTTTAATTAAATCATTATTTTCACAATAGACTGAAAAAACTGTATTATGATTGTATGTCTTAAATATTGTATAAAAAAACTAAGCAGGAATTTGAACAAGAAATTACTATCTATAAATAAAGTTACTTACAAAACTTTCAATAACTGTTTGGAAAGTAGCACGCTTCACAAAAAAAACATCTTCTGAAGTACAGCAAGATAATTCAATATTTTTATGGTTCTCTTTGGTTCTAAAAATAAAATACAATTTTTTTCCTATAGTACATCAAATAAAAATTAAATAATCATTTACAAATTATCACTTTAACAGAAGTTATAAATTTTGGCTTAAATCATGTCTAATTAATAACAAATTTAACGATTGTAGTTTCCTATACTAAATGTGGTTTACAGACAAATCATAATCTTAATTTTAGATGCAGGAAAAAGGAAAAAAAAGCATTATTAGATATAATTCCACAGTGGTTTAAAAAAATTAATGAATAGCAACTAAATTATTCTAATTTTAAAACTAAAAAGCATTTTTGATGTTAATAATTAAATTAAAAAGTACATTAAATAATTATGGTGGAGGAAACAGAAAAAAAAAAATAAATAAAAGAATCACATTTAAAAAAGGATATTTTTCCTGAATAATTTTTGCAATTTTCAAATTTGCTAGAACAATAAAAATCTTGATCTGTTTCCCAGTCAATTAATATTTTGGCATTTTGTAAAACAATTTTTAAACAGAACCTTTTTTTTTCATTAATTATTATGCATGACTACACCTCAGATATATATTTTTTTCCTTGTCCACTAGCACACATGGATGTATGATGCAAGTTGAATTTTAACAATCTTATAAAAGCATGAACCTTTGATTATTCAATAAATTATTTCTTCGTGTTTGAAAGATTGTTTATTTTCTTTCACATAAAACTTTTTTTTGCCATAACAAGAAACATCTTTAAGCAGCGGTTTTATAGCATTCATTTTTACAAAAATTCTGTAAAACCTTTATTTGTATGAATAAAATGAAATGATTAATACAAATCTGTGGATTATAGGTATGAATTTATGGTATTATATATTTAAAATTTTTTAAAAATGTATGATAATTAATAAAAATTAAGTAAGCAATTCAGAGAAAAGAAATAATGTATTTGAAATAAATATGACACTGCAATAAAACTGTAAATGTTCTTTATTATACCCAACTACAAATAGGAATAATTTGCATAATAAATTATTAATCAAATTAAGCAATATTAAAAGAAATTATTTAAAATCTGAAGTTACAGCTTATGACAGTAATTTAAAATAATTTTTTCAACTATTAAAAGAGTAAAAATTTCTCTTAACAATATACTTTAAATTTTATTATAAAAATTAGTAATGCACTTAAAAACAAATGATAAATGCACAATAAAATTTACATAATCATTGAAAGTAAAGCAAAAACTATAATGATTAATAATTCGACAATTAATATAGGAAGGGACGTTAAAGTTGATTTAAAAATCTGACTACCAACTCTTTTTTAAAAATAATTTTTATTTTTTCCCAAAATTCTAAGGATGTTAAAATTAAATGTTAAGGAGGCCATTCAATTGTATCCTTCAATAATAGAACCAGTGCAATGACAGTGACTGCTTTAGAAGCAAATCAAGTAGATGTTGATAAACTTTTCTCAGCTCAGTTACTTATAAACTTGCTTATAAACAGTTATCTTAGATCAGGGGTGGCCAACCTAAATGATCTGGCGGACCACTTTGGAAATACATCATAACTTTGCAAGCTGCATATCAAATTATATATCCATATATTAGATTTAGACCTACTATAGACATTTTTTTGGAGTGAAAAATTGAAACATAATGACTTTTTGTGCTTATTATTATTCTTACATGAAAACATAGATAATGATACAAAACGCACATAAAGAAATATAAAAATATAAATAAAATAAAAAAAGAAATCATTAAAAAATATTTATTTTACTTGTGCAATAATTGATAAATTACAAACAACCACTCCTTTAATAATATTGCAGGAAATGTATACAACAAATATTTCTAATGGAGGGATATAAAAAAAGTTGATGCTAAGAAAATATAGAGAATTTTAATGATCATGCAATAGGATCATGAACAAGGGGAAAAAATTAGAATTTTGAAGTAACGACAAAATAAGCATAAAAAAAAAGGCACTAACCAAACGAGATTTCAAATACTTTTCTTTCTTCTTCGCTGCATTATATTCAAGTTTACATTAAGCTTTCAGTTGTACATGAGGAAAAAAAAATTATAAATGAAAAAGCTTAACAAAAAGAGTAACTGTCATGGAGGTTAAGAATTTATAAAAATTAATAAGGAATAGAATATTTAAATTAAACAAAGCAATTATTATAATTTTTATCTTCGAATGTTTTAATTTTAATGTTGATACAAAACAAAAAGTAGCAGCTATTATAAATAAATAACAACTAGATAAATGCTGTAAAACTATATTTCTGTTGTAGAAAAAATCTTTGCAATCCATATTCACCAACAAATTACAAAATTAAAATTGTTTTTATTTCATCAAATAAAACTCTTATACTGCACTTTTAAAATCAACAATGATGACTTTTTTTAACCATTTAAATCAGAGATATCCTGCTTTTTTGATATATTTATATGAAACTGGTAGTTGTTATTACACTAATCTAATGATAGTTCTTAAGGAAAAAAGTCTAACATTTTTTGTATTATTTATAATATTCATTATGACAAAAGAAAAAAAATATATCATAGCCTTCTATTTATTTATAAATTAGTTTAATTATTGTGCAAATCTAAAAGATTTAATCACTGTAATAAGAAATTTTGAAGCACTTGATTAAATAAAGCCACATATGTCGATGGGTGAAGCTTCTAGTTATAACACCCTTAGTTTGTTGTAGCAAAAGAAAAATGTGTTTGTTTGGTTTAAAAAAAAAAAAAAAAAAAAAAAAAAAAAAAACATACATTTTTCTCAAAAAAGAAAAAATTCTTCTAAGTTAAGCACAAATAGTTCTAAAGTTAAAACTTACCAGCACTGGATGTTCAATATCTATCTGTGTATCTTTTAAGAAATGTTCAAATATTCGGATTATATAATCTTTCTATGGAAAAATAAAATTTGAAAATAAACAATATATAGATATATTTTGAAATGCAATTATCAGATTTCACCACATAAATTATAAACAATAATCTATATTTTTTCTCACAATTAAAATTCTACAAAGATTCTTTACATGTGTGTATTTATATATTACTATTTGCTATTTTCTTGATATATATGTTAACTAACAATATTTTATAGGGAGAAACTATATAAACAGAAACCTTTTTTATAAATAATTTATTTGATACAAACTATTATATTTGAACTCAACAGCTTGGCAATTTTAGATGTTGATGATGTTGCCAGTAATGTAACCTTTAGTAAGGAGATTTCTACATATTTATTGATACTAATTACAATTTCAACAAACATAGCGAAACACCACCAATGAATATTATCAGTGACTTAATGCCTTTTTAAAACCAAAACCGCTGTGTTTGCCTTTACATAGCAGTTCGATCTATCTCCATGAAATCAAAACACACACACAAAAATTCCTCTATTTTTTTTTTTTTTTTTCTTAAGTTGCTCTAGCAGCTCTGAATTTTAAGTTGCTCTAACAGAATAGCAAGTTAAAATTCAGTTCCCCAAACACCCAAAACATAAAAAAACTCCTGCACCTCAAGGAGAAACAATTCATCAATTTAGAAACGATGATAGTCATCGCTGATGCAAGGAAAGTAACTTATGCACATGCCAAAGCATACATACAGGACAGAGAGCTCTTACAATAAAAATGAAACACATTGTAACTACCAACTAACTAATTAATTACACAATACTATCAATAATAGTAGTCCTCATTTCTTCTAAAAAAAGTACAAGAGACACTGCATACACATTTACTACTTTTCATATAAAGAATCGAAATAATGCTTGGAATACTTGATACAACTTTTCTTCTTTTTTTTTAAACTATCGCTACATCTGAAATTGGCAAGATTTCATGTTCAACCTCAAGAGAACATTTATTTTTACCTTATCAGATTTATCTCCATGATTATGACAACTTCCTACATCTTTTCTTTTCAAGTCATCTCATTTCTTCTCTGAAAGGATCTTCTTGACTACAAGTTGTGAATCTTTAAGGTCGTAACTTTGAAAAAAATTTATCGACAGTCATAATCATCGAATCCCACAAATAAAACATATTGTTTCTTACCAGTTGCATCTACAATAACATTCATACATACAATGGTACCATATGTACCAAACTATTCATGAAATAATCTTCATTTGGTTTAAGACATCTTTCAATCTATTCACAGTTTATTAACCGATACCTGATTTTCGGATTTACCTGAATCTTCATGAGGTACAGCATGTTTTAAGGTAACATTGATATTGTCAATTTCATGTGGTCTTTCAAGCCTTGGTATTGTAAACCATGCAAGTTCGCTTATAAGTGATGCAGCCAAAATCCTCAAGGTTTTCTAATACGATTATCTTGTATTAGAATACAGTCAACTATTTCGTACCATTTTCTGAAATGAGCTTTAAGAGAATCATCAGTAGATTTATTCAAACCACCAATAAAATCCTTGCAGAATCGCTCAGGGTTTACTGTTTTCCAACTCCCATTTCCTGTACAGAAGTTTATACATATTTTTTCGATGCCTTTTGGGTGGCTGAGAAAATTAACATCTCCTTAACCAACTCCTTACTGAACATTGAGACAATCTTGATCTTTCACTGAGTTCAATTGAGCAAGCATTAATCAAAGCATATTTAATAACAGAAGTATGAGCCCCCATATCTACAATATCTTTAATAACCTTATTCCAAAATTTAATAGAAGATTTTTTAAGAATATTTTTATGCAAGATTTCTTTCCTCTTCTTTTATCCTCAGATAACTGAAAATACATTACAATATCAAATTGAAATGGCTGAATGTTCAAGTGTTACAAAAATTTGTAGTTTATGAGCAGGTGATAATAATGCAGTATTTATCTATCAAGTAAAACATATGCTTCCTCCTAAATATATAAACTGATTTTTCTTATTTTAGTTAAACTGATTTGATGTGCTGCAGATGCATATAAAAAGGAATACAGATTCTGCAAACATTCAAGAAAAAAATAATTCAATGATAAAATATCATTTGTTACTGCTCGTTTATTATTATTATGGTGAAAATTTGGCCTTTTATTTAAATTTAATTGAAATTTCTTGTATCCTCAAAGAAAATTGTTATGCAATGAGGTTCAGTTATAATGAATATTTATTTTAATTTCAAATACACATATAATAATTTTATGATAAGTCAGTCTTAGAAAAGATTTTCAAAATTGAATTTCTTATTCTAATTATTACTGATTTAAATTCTTGTTCTTATTTTAGATGAATAAATTTTTAAAAAATGAATAATTTTTAATCAATTCATAAACCTGAACTGTTCTCATCAGAGTTTGCTTTAATTTATAAAAGGCATTTGGTATCTTCAAATTCATGGAACAATTGGTTTTAAAACATTTTTAAATAAATAAAATAAAATAAAAACTGGAACTTCTTACTGTTGGTATTTTAAACTCACTGCGGCAAATAGGCACGTTTAAGCTTTTCAAGCTTTCGTAAAGTTCCTCTTCAGACATTTTTTTCATTCCTTCTGCCATTTCAAACTACAATAACAAATTTATTATATTACAATTAAATTTTTCCATGCTGCATATTCCAAGTCTCAAAACGATAGGAATTTTTTATGCTATAAGAAAAAAATGCATGAAAAAATATTAAAAAAATTTTTAAGTAATTTTTTTTCTTACAGTCTTGTAAAATGCTAAAGCTATTTTTAATAATAATGGGGAGAGGGAGATATATTATAAAAAATAATAAATAAAAAAAAATTAAAATTTTTTATAAAAAACATTAAAAAATACACAAAATGCCACATTTTGTTATTTTAAAATGGCAATGAACATGACAGAATTTTAAGTTTAAATTAATTATTATAAATGTTATCATCAAAAGTTCAAATTTAGTAACTCTTTCCTATTTGCTAATTAAGTGCTTCAAAATACATTACAATAATGCTGAACTATTAATTATAAAAAGAATGCATTTGAAGTTTTTGCAACAAAAAAGTCAGCTAGTAAAATAAAATATCTTTGAATATTTTTCTGTGAAAAAGGTTGTTTAACCTATCTTGCACAATATATAAAAACCAGCAAATATATATGAAGTTTACAACTATTTATATACATTCAATAAATTTTATGCTTTTATATATTTTTAGCTTTATTTTTATATTGTCGGGCTTTTATAATTTTTTCTACTTTTGAAATAATCATTAGGAAATAAAATAATAAAATAAAAAAATCCTCCACTCTTTGCATCTCTAGTTTATTTAGAAATTCGAACCAATTTGGCAATTTTAAAAACTGTATTAAAGTTACAGATTAAATTATGTTACAATGTAGATGTTAAATTTAAAGTAATCAATTAATTAAGCATTTGTATTTTTTATTTATTAATTTGAAATAAATGCAAGACATTTATTTATTTATTTAGTTGAACAATTCATACATTCAAAATAATGCATACAATCATAATGCCAATTTGCATTTCTGAACGAACTATGATGATGAATGAAGTGGTATATATGTGGATGTGAAGCAACAAGGACTATAATCCCCTAATCACTATATATATGAACAGTTAGTTTTTCCTCATTTTTAATATGTCACTCTCCACAACGCTCTACGATCGTGTTAGACCGGGACCTACTGTTTAAAGTGGATTCCGAACCACTACAAACATCCATAGCACCGCCGGGGCTCGAACCCGAAACCTGTGGTACCGAGCACCAGAGCGCTAGTCACTTGGCCATACAGGCCCCCTGAACGTATGCAACATATAAATAATATAGCGAAAACAGTATTCAACACAAAATTTGCATGTGTGCCGCGCAAAATATGAAACTAAAAAGTTGTTGCCAAATTCAAAACAATAAAAATGTTTACAACTTTGCTTTCCAATATATCAGAAATACACTGATGTGTAAATCTAAAGAATCCTGCATCACATATACTGTTTTTTATTATGATGATGTTTTGATAATGATTTCAAAATCTCAAGGAGAAAAATGCCTTATAGTACCCACAACAAAATAAATGCCATAACATAATTAAAAAAAAAATAAAATTATTGCAACAATATATAATTAATTATCTGCATTGCCAATGTGATTTTTTCAATAAACACAATAACAGAAAAACAGTTTAATATTCATTTTATGGTATTTTTTACAATATTATTTTCAAAAATATTGTTTAAATATAAAATCAATACAAAAAAAAAAACTGAAATCTGCTCGGCAAATTTCAACTCATCATGTGCGAACATTTGAGAACGGATGAATAAACTCAGGAATAAGTCAATGTTTAATAATGTAT
>BPLQ01007602.1:0-10314 GCA_021605075.1 Caerostris darwini
CTTTGTAAATGATAAGAATAATACCAATTCAGTTGATTCTTTTAGTTGTAAAAGGCTGAAATGATGAAAATCCAGATTATTGTTAATTTTGTAAAACGTTTAGTGAATACCAATCCAATTGATTCGTATCTTTACAAAAGGTATGGATGATGCCAAAGAAATTTTTTTTGTAAATTGTATAGATGATAATAGTCCATTCCGGTGCATTCTTACCATTGTAAATGGCATGGATAATACCAGTCCAGTTCCTTCTTTTAGTTGTAAAAAGCTGAAATGATGTCAAGCCAGTGTATTCTTATCTTTGTAAAAGGTTTAGTGAATACCAATCCAAATGATTCTTATCTTTGTAAAAGTTATGGTAGATGCCGAACCAATTTGTTCTTTTTTTGTAAATAACATAGATGATAATAGTCCATTGAGGTGCATTTTTACCATTGTAAATAGCATGGATGATGCCAATCCAATTGATTCTTAACTTTACAAAAGATATGTTTGATGCCAAACAAATTGATTATTTTCCTTGTAATTAATATAGATGATAATATACCGGAGCATTCTTGTCATTATAAATGGCAAGGCTATTTCCAATCCAATTCATTCTTATCTATGTATAAAAACATGACTGATACCAATTCAAATTAGAATGAACATTCATTCAAGATTATTTCATATAGTGCAATTCGAAGGAGTTGTATTTCAGCTTACCAGTGTCCTCTAATCAAATTTCAGTTTAAATTTTTCACACAGAATCAATCATTAAATATTTAGAGATCCAGCAATTTTCAACACTGATTTTGTCTTTTACTTTAAATTAACAAGATACAAACAAATAAAACATTATTTTGAATAGGTACCTCACTATATGAAACAAATTTAGAAATCTCCATGTTAAACAAATGCTTTCAAAACAATTAACACATTTTAGATTTACCCTTGTCCAATTTGCACTATTTCAGCTGAAACCTCCCAATTGATTTAAATGATATGTAAATATTGAAGCCAGTTCAAAATTTGAACATTTAGTTCAAAGCTTTGAACCGAATGTATTCCATTTCCAAATGTGTTCCATTTCTAAAGGAAGGAAGTGCATAATATCCGTTTTCTAGATGCAACTTGCTCGCAGATCTTTGGTTGGTTACAGACAGTATTATCTTCCGATTTATGTGGCTTTGTCCACTGCATCTATTAGAAAGCAAGGCACATACATCCCACACAAAGCATTACACAGATTGCAGAGGGCCATTAACATTGTGGTGCGCTTGGCATCCCATGTGATGGTTTGTGGAATTTCTATCACTTGAACTGAGCGTTTCCCCCTTTCAGACACTCACTGTAAAACAATACTGAATGTGTTTCTCGCCTGCCGAATAACTACAGATAATTGAATGTACTGAGTGGGTATTCTGTAACGATTCAGCTTTACGTAGTGACACATCAATAGCGATAGGAAAAGTTTCCAATGAAGCCTGGTGAGTTTAACGTTAATATGTAAGGTTTTAAATTAACTTGTATCCTAAATTTGCATTTTAATATAATAAAACAGCGTTATATGAAATAATATGCACGCAATGAATTAAAAATATTCAATGTGGAAATATAAAGTAAATGGATATTTAATTCATATTTCCGCTTATTTTATTATTAAATTGTATATAAATAATACAATTTAATTAATTAAAATACTTGTAATAAAATATGATAGATACGATAATGAATATAATAGATAATTATAATAAATATATTTAAAATAAATTATAAATCTTAATAATATATTAATTAAGATACTTATAATGTAAAAATAAAATTCCTTGTATGAAATGATTCGTTACAAAAATATAAAAATATTTTTGCTCGAAAAATTTAAAAAAAATTGTTGGAAATAATTGTAATGATATAAGATTATTTTCAGTGTCCTGGATTCTAATTTTTTTTTGTTGTTGTTTTATTATAATTAGGATTCTGGTTGAATGTTTTAAGTAATATCTGTTTTGAATTTCAAGATACGAAATTAAAATAATTTAATGAATGAATGGAAAAAAATTAACTAAATGAACATTTTTTTTAACCTATCATCACATTGATTTATATGAATTTCTTCTAATCTATTTACATATTTCATATTCAGGAATTTCATTTCCACTATCCTGAACTCTAATTTTTCTTATTTTATTATAATTAGGATTTTGAGTGAATATATATATTGATATTATGTCAATAAAAAATCCATATATAAAGTAGATTTTTCATAGTCTGTTATTATTTGGAGTATCTTTTAATTATTAATTTATTTTAGAAAGCAATTAATATATGTACTTTAAAAAAATATTACAATCCAGGGAAAGACAAACACAATAACATATTTGTGTAAAAAATAATTAAAAAAAAATAAATTTAGTAAGGCAAAAAGAAGAAAATTTACATCAATTGAATAATTATTTTGTTTCAATTGTATTTTTTAAAGCCCGTGGAGCATTTATAATTTTTTTCTATTTTATTCATAACCATACGTATAACCCTATCGAAGACCCATTTCGCTTAAATAACACATTTAAAATAACGAACCTTATTTATTACCGTCCAATTTATGAAAAGCGAGATACTGCGAAGGAAAAGAAGCCTGATAAATTTAAGTGCGTAAGGTGGTTCATTAAACCGCCATTTATTCAACTTCCATTTCTGAATTGAATTCAGAATAAAGTCATCGACTTCAGAGAAAAGCCGCCAAGAAGAATTCATATGCTTTTCGACCTTGCCTTTTCGGCACTTTTAACCGCGTAAGCATTTTGTGTGCTGGAAACTTTTCGTTCTTCTGGATTTATGGTGTGTGCTTTAAGGTAATTTCCGGGACCGATTATCCCCTCATTACAATGTTATACCTCAGGCGCAATTAGGCGCTTCCCATTGTTTAGCTAAGCAACTGCGGTTGATGCTCCTTGCTCTGCTATCAGAACTCAAGATTCGTTAATTCCCAAATTTAAGGGGCTTGCTAAAAATTAACAAAAAAATATGCAATTACGGGGAAGATTCAGGATATTGTTGGAGCAGAGGTTTAGTTTGGTAGGTTTAATTGGATGGTTGAGGTTTAAGTGCGCCACGGTAAAGTATGACAATAATAATGGATAAGAAGTAGTTATCTGTATTTATATTAGTGTTCGTGGTTAAGTAATAGCTATCTGTTTATATTAGTACTAATAAATTAGATTATTAATTGTTATTTTTTTTTTATTTCATCTTAATTTTTTTTTATTTAAAAGGCGAATATCGTTTTTGATCTACACTACTGAAAGATGCTTAACTCATATTTGGTGCTATCATGTTAATCTATAGTTCTGGAGGGCAGAGGATAAAGTCTGGCGACGGATACCATTGCAGTCACTACTTTCAGAAAAAAGGGGGCCGTAGGGACCTGTCTGATAGGATGGTAGAGTGTTGAAGGTGTAGTGTTACTTGCGTCCGTATCATATATTCAAGCTATAAGTGACCCCTGTAGTACTAAACGAGTAAAACCCACGCAGCCCTTTCTTATGGCATAAAGATTATCTGTCTCTGCACTGACAGCTGCATTAAAACAACAACATTAAAAAATGTAAAATTAATACATAATTTTTTGATATGTTAATTAAATAAATCCATATTTAAAGTAGATTTTTAGTAGTTCAATATGATTTGGAGTTCTTCTTAATTAATAATTTATTCTAGAAAGCAATTAATTAATAGATGTACTTTAAAAAACATTTACAATCCATAGAAGGTCAAAGCACACTTACATATTTGTGTAAAAAATAATAAAAAAATTCAGGAAGGCAAAAAGAAGAAAATATATATTTTTTCAATAATCATTTTTTTTCAAATGATTTTTTTAAAACCCGTAGAAAATTAAAATATTTTTTTCTGTTTTATTCATATACATATAACCCTAGAGAAGACCCATTTCACTTAAATAACACATTTAAAATAACGAACCTTATTTATAACCGTCCAATTTATGAGAAGCGAGATACTGCATTGGAAAGAACCCTGATAAATTTAAGTGCATAAGGTGGTTCATTAAACCGCCATTTATTCAAGTTCCATTTCTGAATTGAATTCGGAATAAAGTCATCGACTTCAGAGAAAAGCCGCCAAGAATTCATATGCTTTTCGACCTTGCCTTTTCGGCACTTTTAACCGCGTAAGCATTTTGCATGCTGGAAACCTTTCGTTCTTCTGGATTTATGGTGTGTGCTTTAAGGTAATTTCCGGGACTGATTATCCCCTCATTACAATGTTATACCTCAGGCGCAATTAGGCGCTTCCCATTGTTTAGCTAAGCAACTGCGGTTGATGCTCCTTGCTCTGCTATCAGAACTCAAGATTCGTTAATTCCCAAATTTAAGGGGCCTGCTAAAAATTAACAAAAAAATATACAATTACGGTGAAGATTCAGGATATTGTTGGAACAGAGGTTTAGTTTGGTAGGTTTAATTGGACCTTTGAGATTTAAGTGAGCCGCAGTGAAGTATGAAAATAATCACGGAAAAGAAATAAAGATCGGTATTTATGTTAGTAATAATAAGTTAAATTATTAATTTTTCGGATGGAAATAACTTTTTATTTAAATCATGAATATCATTTTTTATTTACAATAATTGTACGTAATATAACTACTCATAATACTGCTTGTCTGCTGTTAAATTTGAGTGATGGGATCTTATTATATACTTGTCAAATAGCATACGTTCCTCTTTCCTAGGAATGAAATGCCAAAACTCTTCCAGATGAAAAAAAAAATGCTACAGTAGGAATATTGGTGTTAATAATTGATTGGAAATAATTTGGGGTGATAATTTTCTTTTTCCAAAGAACTACGTAAAACACGAAAATAAATTTTAGAACTAAAAAAGGTTAGTTTAATTCGTATTGGATCCATGTTTTTTCTTTGAAACTCTACACATGACATATTGATGAGTTCGGGTTTATCCATAACAGTAAAGAATTACTGTATGTACTGCCATAAAATATAGAATTTATCCAAAATACTGAATGGTTTACCCCAAAATATCAGTTTTGAAATTAATATTACTTTTTATGTATTTGTGTAAATTTGCAGCTTATCCATATGATAGAATATGACTAGAGTATTATAAAGTATGATCAAAATATGATTGTAGAAAATTTTAAAAGTTACAACAATTAAATAATTTATCAGACTGTATTATTAAGAGTTTTGCTGATATTCAGAAAAAAATAATAATATTATCTTTCCAGAAGACTTTCAGGAATAATTATTTGTATATTTGTATGCTTTAGCAGAAAAACCAAAACTCTTATCTGCAACTCCAGTTGAGAGTTTTGATTTAAGTAAGATTCTGACTATAACAATAATGACTTCAATTGACATCCTTAATATATTCGAACTTTAACACTTTCACTATTTATGACACTATCTCGCATATATTTTCGTTTTTTTAAAATTAGACGATCAGCTTTTACGATCATATCATCTGGCGTTAATTCGAGTACCTTCACAATTATTGGAACTACCTTGTCACGGCAATGAGCTTTGCTACCAAATGAAACAATAAACACCATCATTGTCACATCGTCGTCGTGACTTTACATTTGTTAAAGATGATCGTATTCCATAATGTACTGTTAGTACATTAAAATCAAACGCTAGGTTTTTTGTATGTTTTCCGTTTTACTAATATTAAAGACAGAAAATAAGCCTATTGGTGTTTTACTTCTTTAAAATGATGACTTTCAAATGAATAAAAATTTCGCAAACAAATTTTTTCTCATAATGTCAATTGATTTCCAGAAACTAATGAATGTATTTTTAACGCATTGAAGAAAAACATATTTTTTATAATGAGTGAGATAATATATTGAGAAAAATTTAAGGTGCAAAAGTTCAGCATTGGATAATTCACTTTATAATGTAGTCAACTTAGAGCATTCTCAATTGTTAGTGTATTTTTTCAAATAAAACCTAATTATGCTTTAAAAAATATAATAATATTTATATATTTCTTGAATAAGGAATTTACCCATCATAATATTGTGGAAATTAAAATATTGATATTTGAGTGGTTTATGGCTTATAGTTTAAATACTCAACTGAATATATAAATTTTAATAATTAGCACCTGTTATTACCAACCAACTATCAATAATTATGAGTGTGATCGAATGTTATATATGAGTCAAAATCATTATATGATAATAACCATGTCTCGAAAGTTTCCCATTATAATGAAAGCTTCAAATTAACTTGTTAATAGATTGTCTAAGAGAAGTAAGTCTGCCTTGATTATTTACAAAATTATTTTATGTTCGGAAAATCTGAGAATAAATAAATTGAAAGGCTGCAAAGATAACTACAATTGAAAACTACAAACTATAAACTGAAATGTGTATAGAATTACAATTACAATACAAAATAAATTAATTATAAGGCTGGATTAACCTAGTGATATACTCTTTGTTTCCCAATGAAGGACGCTTTGCTTGAAATTAGGCAGTTGATGGCAAACCAAGAGCTTCTATTTGAATGCTCTGGAAGAACACGATATATTTTTACCTTACCTTTTAAAAAATACCTTCTCTTAGTGGTCTGGAGAATAAGGGCATAAATCGTTGGGGTCCACTCATGAGGGAGTTCATTTGGAACTGCGGTGCTGCAAAGTTGGTGCAGGAGAGCATATTCTATTTGAAGTGGGTTTTGGATATCGTTGAATCTACTATAGTAGGAGTTCTGATTGTATGGAAAATTGGAAGGTGGCCAAGATAGAAGGACTCAAATAGAGAGAAAAATAGATTTTATAGGTAACATCTAAGCTTCATCGATTATAATAAAACTAAATTTGATTTTTAAAAATTAAGTCAATTAGTAGATGAACTGCTGCAATCTAGTGGACAATGCATCATCTATAAATTACCGGTTTTTTTTTTCAAATTATTAATGTAAATTAATTATATTATTTATTTCAGCAATTTTCTAAAGCTTACTCAGAAGTTAATTTTATATGTGTAGAATTTTATATTTATTTTGCGTATAACTGATAAAAAAAAGCGATTTTTTTAGCAATTCTTTTTTTTTTCATAATGTAGAACGAAGTTTCATAAATGTTTTTATAAAATGTTGTAATTTGTAAATGTTTTGTGATTTTTTAAATTTGTAACTGTTTCGTAAATGTCTCAATTGATTTGAAGTAGAATATCAAATGTGATTGGTTATATTTTCAGTCAAATAAGAAAAATAAATTAAATAAAGCAACTTACCATTTTATTCAAACCCTTCTCTTTTGTATTGCATTTGAACAAATTGATTATTTTATTTTATCATCAACGTGGTAGGATTATCTGCAAATTTATGTAATGCCATTTTACTAATACTTAATAACGCAAAACAGGAATTACTTGAAAGAAATGCTAATCTTAAATGGTCAGTTAGAATATTCATGAACTTAGCAAATTGAAGATTTCCTTACAGTTCCGTGACAAGTATATTAAGCACAATTTTTGGAGGCATAAATCAATTAACCTGAATTTTGCAACATTGTAAAAACATATTTTACAAAATTTTACACTATTATTTTAGAAATTATTCCAAATTAAGAGTCGTAAATAATTCAAAAGTTAAAAAAAAAAACCCTTCTTGAATTGTCAATTAGAATATACCACATCGTAATTTCAGCCAACTTGACACGCAACATAACCAAAATCCTTTTAGATCCCCGCGAGAATAATTACTCAGCAACCATTAGCTCGCTTACCAAAGTAACAAACTTGTAATACCAACTACTATATACCTCTACTTAACTTACTTTGCGAATAATTAGTCACATGTAACAAATAATTTCCGTTACCAGCAGCAAGCCGTAATTGAAATCAGCCATAGCAACTGCAGCGTGGAGGTATTGCTGAAATTCTCCAGAATTATGAACTCTCGCAATTTGAGCAGATCACTTTCATTCATACCAATATCATATGTTTCTGGATATTTATAGTAGCTCCCCCAGAAACCATGCCCTTATGATTGGAGTGATAAAAGCTCACTTCCAATTGGTGGTTGAACTCCTGCAATCCAGTGGAGAATGTATCATCTCAAAATTACAGTTAATTTTAACAATTTTATAAAGCTTTCTCAGAAGTTCAATTTATATGCGTAACATTTTACATATATTCTGCGCATAACTGATCAAAAGAGTGATTTTTTTCTTAATTCTTATTTTTTCTATAATGTAAAACATTGTTTAATTTTTTTTTTTTTTTTTTTTTGTAAAATGTTATACACTGTGCAGTCACACTAATGTGACCACCACCTACTTTCGACGTCAACGTGAAATAACCAATCACAAAAGGCAGGTGGCAGAACATTGCAGTGGACTGTATATAAAGAATTCCACTTAATACCACTTAAATACCACTTAATACCACATTCCACTCTCCACTTAAAGCCAGAATATACGAGAGTGTATATTCTGGCTTTTGACAGGTGGCCATATTAATGTGACTGGATTATGTAATTTGTAAACATTGTAATTTATAAATGTTGTAAATTGAGAATATTTTATAAAATGTTTTAATTTGTAAATGTTTTGTAAAATGTTGCAATTTGTAAATGATTTGTAACCGTAGTATGATTTCAGGTCGTAATTGAAATCAGCCATAGCAACTGCAGCATGGAGGCATTGCTGAAATTCTCCAGAATTATGAACTCTCGCAATTTGAGCCGATCCCTCAATTTGAGCAGATCACTTTCACTTCATTCCAATCTCATAAGTTTCCGGGTATTTATAATAGCTCCCTCAGAAACCGTGCCCTTAAGATTGGAGTGATAAAAGCTCACTTCCAAAAAGTGGAGTTTAGATGGAGTGTTCCCCGGCCTTCTTTCATCAGATAAGATAGCAGCGAAAAGGAAATCGCCATTTAACTCATAACCACAGGCAAGGCACGATCCCTCCAAAATATTGCATTTTAAATGAAATATGGATTCCGGAATAAAATAGTTCTGTTTTAGTGAAAGGAGTTTATTGGATGAGGGCCTCTATTCCTGGATTCAATTACGTTCAGGAATACACATTTTTTTTATGTTTGGCTTTGAATTGCGAATGAAGAATTTTAATTGAAATTGTTTCTTAATGCTAGGGAATCATAAAGATATATCGTTTAAATGAAGTAAAATAAGTATTTAAAATAAAGTAAGTAAGTATTTGATGAGTTTACTTTCAAAAGGTGAACCATTCAAAATGTTTTTCAAGTGTGTTAGACATTTAGAATGCCATTGAAAAATATTTCCTTTAAATGCTTTTGTAAAAATATTTTTAATTACTGTCCAAAAATGATGTCATATGTTTAGGAAATAATCTGAGGTTTGGAAAAACGAGTAAATTCTGTAACCAAAAATATCTGTAATTTTTACTTGAATTACTTGAAAAAGAAATTGCCATTTAACTCATTACCACAGGCAAGGCACGATCTTTTCTAAAACATTGCATTTTAAATGAAATATGGATTCATGTACGAGTAAAAATATGGAGGAATATACAAATTTAGTTTCGAAAAAAATGTATGGAAGATGCTAGAACGAAATTAATAAAGTTTGCACTTTTATAGAAATTGAAAATTTAGTGATTTTTTATATATTGTGTCATGAGGTTTGCAAAAAAATAAATAAATAAAAAAATATATAAATAAAAATAAATAAACAAATAAAATTAATATTCATCAATGTTTCGAAGTACAAAATCCTAAAATATTCTATGTAAATATGTCATACATTTTCTTTGTTATGTAGTTCATTTGTAACCGTGCTTTTTCCTAAACACTGGCAATAGAGTCCTTTGTGGCATTAAGGGGTAATGATTAATCGGCCTCGTGACTCTCCTCCGAGAGAAAGTACAATGCAACCTGCGCTCCCGTTGAGAAACTTTTAGTTTATAATCTCTCATCCCACGAAGAAATATATTTAGCTCACCAAGGCGCATTAGTTGGCCTACAGCCTCCCTCCCGTAGAGGAAGTATATATCACGCACAACGCGCGGATTCGGATTTTCTGCTTTGAATTGGATTCATTCAACGAATATATAATCATCTGCCATTAAATGTGTTAAATATTGTATATCTCTAATTGTTGTGTGTGAATTTTGTGCATGTATAAATAAAGCTGTGAGTTCTCCAACCTGTCCCTCAAGTATCTCAACCCAACCACACACAGTAGAATGTGACCAACCTGTACACCATAGACTTACTTTGTTTAGAATTTAATCAATAATATTACTTATTGTATTGAATAAAGAAAAGAAAATCTTACATTCAATACAAAATAAA